>OY755207.1:12453158-12618270 GCA_963576765.1 Draba incana
CGATATCGACAAATCCAAATCACTATGATGGTGGTGAAAGTCATCGGAAAAAATGGAAGTGATGGTGGTGGTTTCGGAGAGATGACAGAGGAGAGAGAGAGAGAGAGAGAGAGAAAGAGAGAGAGAGAGAGAGAGAGAGAGAGAGAGAGAGAGAGAGAGAGAGAGAGAGGCTACTACTGCCATTTAAAAAAAATGAACAGTGTTTTTGTCATTTTGCCAATTTTGTAAAGTTTCTTTGTTTTACGGTGCAAATACCCATCATTAAATATCAATTTTTATCTACATATTTATGTTCTAGTTCATCTCCTACGGATCCTAAAATATATATAAGTGTAATTCAATTCATATTCTTAATAACAAAGTATCCAAATTACTATATTCTTACCTATAATGAATATATATTCTTCAAAAAATGTAGAGTTAAATTTGGACATAATAAATTTCATGTAAATAATCTCATAATACCTATAAATTATTTTAATAGTAGTTATATTGTTATTATCTTGTTAACTTACATACTTTTTATTTTATACAATTTCCTTCTTTAAAAAAAAATTGAAAGTACCAATATTGTCTTAAGTCGAAATTTTGGTTTTTTGTGATTCTATAATTATATTGAAAAACATGCGTATATATTTATACGATCTTTGAAATGGCTATGCATATCTTAAACTTTTCAATTTAGATTTTCATACCCTTCTATTTATTTATTTATTTTTGTATTTCAGTTTATATATCCTCTGTTGTTTTATCATTCATCTTTTTCTTTCATTCTCTCTATATTTTATTTCGGAGAAATTTCATGATATGTCATTCTTGTCATGCCACTTTACAGTTATGCCATCGTTTAAAAACATTTACAATAATGCCACCTTTTTAACATTTTGGATTTGGGTTTATAATTTTATATTTAAAGTATAGTTTTTAAGGGTATGTTTTAGGGTTTGGGTTTTGATCCTTTTGTGGAAGAAAAAGATAAATTTTTTTAATGATTTTGTTTTTTCTATAAAAAGTGGCATGTTTGCAATAAATTTTCAAAGGTGGCATATTTGTAATCTCCCATTTTTCTACAACTTATATTGTCTCTATGTTATTGTCTTCAATTTTTATTCTCTCTACTTTTTGTTTTTTTCGATTTTGATTCTCTCAATTTTTTTTTCTTAGTTTTTTTTATAATTAGTTTTCACTATAGTTTAGGCTATATAAAAATATTTCTTGTTATTCTAATTAGTTGGACTATCATAAATTTTCTTTTTTACAATTTCATTAGCTACTTAGGAGTGACATTGTTAATTTTCCATTTTTTATTTTTTTTCCTAATTAATTTTAATATTAACACATGTCATCATCTTAATCAATATTAGACACATGACACGATCCCGTGAATTACAATTTTGATTACATGTCGCGCTCTCGTCAACCGGCTTCTCTTTTATATAATAAGATGTTTAGCAAATAGAGATATATATTTTCGTCGTTAGTCCTTATCATGAAAATAGTTATAGTAGTTAACACTATTTATTATACCATAATATATTGTTTCCTTCTATATATATATATGGCGTGATTGGTTCGGTTGTAGCTGTAAAATTTTTGCTGTAGAATTTTTGCTGTAATTATTTTTGCTGTAGCTATACATTTTTTTTTTTGCTGCAAAATTTTTTGTAGTAGATTTTTTTTGCTATATATTTAGAAGCTCTAGTTGTAAGTTTTTAGCTATAACTATTTTAAAATAAAACATGATTGGTAAGTATACAATATGTGATGTAGTTTTAGTTTAATTAGTTTGTGTAGATAAAAATTATAACAATTTTTATATGTATAAAGTATAAACTAATTAAAACATCACATATTGTATATTACTAATCATGTTTTATTTTAGAATATTTTTATATCTAAAATTTTGAAGTTACAACTTCTAAATGTACAGCAAAAAAAATGTGCAGCTACAACCAAATAATTTTTACAGCCCAAAAAATAAGGCTTTAGGTTTTTGACAAGTTGCAGCCAGAATTTTTTTTATTTTTTATTTTTTGGGTTGTAACTTTGAAGGGAAAGCTACATCATGATTGATAAAAATTAGAAACAAGACTTTAGTTTTATGAAGAAAGCTACAACATGATTGGTAAAAACAGGGCTGTAAACAGGTTGTACACTAAATTAAAGTCCAACCAATCATCTCCATAGTCTTTATTCAAAGATTCAATGTATTCGATATATATAAGACCACCTTATTTCGGAAGAAAGATATATGTTAATGAGTCAAAATTATTTGATCATCCAAACATACAACATGTATATATATAACTAGATTTGGACCCGCATCAAATGCAGGATTATAAATTTTATTATTTATTTCTATATTTTGATTTGCATAAAATAAAGAACGAACACATGAATTGAGAAAAAAAATTATGAAAGGATTTCAAAGTCTATCGTTAAATGTTAAATAAATATGATATGCGACTTGTTTAGTTTAAATTAATTTGGTACTACGATTTGTGTGTAATGTTCCAAACATTTATATACACTCAAGTTAATAATATTTACATGTATTTTGACTAAAATATGAATAAATAATCAGTCTTTAAATTTTATTTTAAGTTTATTGAGTTAATTAGCACAACGTACAATTACAAAATTGTAGTAGTACCAAAAAACAAAACAAATAAAAAGTTGTAGAACATTATCTATTTCTCTTTGATCGACAAATCATGTTTTTCTTCCTCTTCTAAAGCCTTTAGAATTAATAGGAAAGTTAGAGATTTTGTATAATTAATTATCACAATATTTGTTACCTTCTATAGACAATTAATGAATTTCGTAGGATGTGTATATTAAAAGTCACTATGATTTTATGAAAGTTATATAAATGCTATTTTTGGAATGTTAAGGAAAGTGAATGCAAAATTTTAGGAATGTTTTTTTTATTTGTTGCCATGTTTATAAGTTTTAATTTTTCTTTTTTGAAATTTAAATAAAATGATAATTGTCCCCTAAAACTCTCTTTGGATGACACTTAGGATTTTTAAGTTTTAATATCTCCTAAAGGCTTCTTTGAGTGACACCTAGAATTTTGAACTTTTAGTGTCTCCTCAATTAATATATATAGGACTAGATTCGGACCCGCATCAAATGCGGGATTATAAATTTTATTATTTATTTATATATTTTGATTTGCATAAAACAGAACCAATACATGAATTGAGAAAAGAATTTTATGAAAGAATTTCAAAGTCTATCGTTAAATTATAAATAAATATGGTATGCGACTTGCTTAGTTTAAATTAATTTGGTACTATGATCTGTGTGTAATGTTCAAAACATTTATATACACTTGAGTTAATAACATTTACATATATTTTGACTAAAATATGAATAAATAATCAATATTTAAATTTTATTTAGAGTTTATTGAGTTGATTAGCACAAACCAAATCAAGATTCTCAACTTTAAATTTACAATTACAAAATTGTAGTAGTACCAAAAAGCAAAACAAAAAAAAAGTTGCAGAATATTATTTATTTCTATTTGATCGACAAATCATGTTTTTTTTTTCTTTAATGCCTTTAGAATTAATAGGGAAGTTAGAGATTTTGTGTAATTGATTACCACAATATTTGTTACTTTCTATAGACAATTAGTGGATTTTTCGGAATGTTAAGGAAAGTGAATGCAAAATTTTAGGAATGTTTTTTTATTTGTTGCCATGTTTATAAGTTTTAATTTTTTTTGGTTGAATTTTTAGTAGAATGATAATTGTCCCCTAAAACTCTTTTTGGATGACATTTAAGATTTTTAGGTTTTAATATTTCCTAATGGCTTCTTTGAGTGACTCCTAGGATTTTGAACTTTTAGTGTCTCCTCAATTAATGTATATAGGATATCATGTTTGTTGTATCAGCTAAAAACGCAGCCTCGGTTTTTAATCAGAGTAACAAAAACAAAATCCCTCAAATATTGTTACTCGACTGCCTCTCTCAAAATGTCTCGTTTTGCTCCTACAACATTTGTCATATTCCTTGTCATTTGTTTTATGTGTCTTGAACCCTATGTCAATGCAAGAAGTTTAAATCCACCGGTCATAGGAGAAATCAATCCGCTAACAACAACGAGGAAGGTTGCAGAGGAGAATGGCGATCATATAATTTGGGGGAAGATAATCTACGGAAGTTATGATGAAAGTAGACCTTCTCCAGGAGTGGGTCATGGAGTACCGACTCCACCAAGCAGATAGAAAAGAAATATATGATATAGTTTTATATGAAGCGATGGCATAGCCATAGTTTTAAATTCAATATCATATATGTAAACTTGTAACGTGTAAGAGTGAGACTATTATCAATTTAATTAATTAGAAATATGAATTAATTAAACTTGGATTACAGTCTCTTTTTAAGAACTTTGAATTGTGATCACCAAAAAGAAAATAATATGAAGAAGAACATTGCAGGCTTCTACATTTTTCACAAATTATATCATTTATAAGTGATATTTGGTACATATATAATTTATGATCGTAAGTTGACATTTTATATTCGCTTAGACAAATATTGATAACTTTGACATTAACGAATAAAAATCATCTAGTTTTCGGCCCATTCTTATTTGTTCTACGTTGTACTGTGTTTTATAATCGTCTCAAAAACAGATAAATAAGCGTTATCCACACTTGGTGGAGTAACACCATGGATAATCAAGGTCAAAAACATAAAATTTAACGGCCCGACCCAAATTAGTAGAGAAAAAACTAAACCCTATTACCTTCTAATCTCCTAAATACATGTTCAGATTATATGTATAAGCAAATTTAACTCGGGTTTTTTTTCTCGCACCGTCCTTACATGCAAGGTGATTTTATTATAATTATTGTCAGTACATATACATCATTCTACTCACCCTTTTCCCAAATTCGTGCAGAGGAATAACGTTGATATGAAGTAGAATTCGAAACATAAAATCTTAGAATCTGAAATGTAACTTTAAGTTTTCAATTTGTGATACAAATATTATTTTTATATATATATATAACAAATGATCTCCCAATAAGATTAAACATGTTAGAGATTCAAATATGGGTTATTGAGATAAATATCTAAGAAGAGATCTTGCTACGTCAACATGAGTCGTCGACTGACTTCTCAGTCAAGAATGTCACTTTCCCTTCGTTGATTTAATAATTATAGTAATAGTAGTGATTCAATGTTCGATTTGTTATTATCTTTCGGATGATGCGTGTGTTTGTTTATTATTCTTCCTACAAATTCAACCTGAAATGATGTATAGCGAGGAACAAAATTTCAACCTATATCTACCTAAATATCGACATTGCTCAGAAGTTGATTTCTCAACGAAATTATTTAAATTTACTACTTGGCTATTTGAAATCAGATCTCAACAAAGAAAAAACACGTAAGTATACAAATCATAAAATAAATATATATGTGTAGGATTGTACCGATTAAAATACATTCGAATCATATAACTACATACACATGTGATTTTTCCGGTTCCACAACGCGGACTCGTGTTTTTTTGTTATTATAATTTATCACATGTTTAAGGCATACGATTTTTTATATTAAGCATAAGATATGCCCGTGTGATCGAATTTTCATATTTCTTTTTGGTTGTCTTGGCCAAATTTGATAGGTTTGGTCTGATTTTCTTTACTTCATCGTTTGGTCACGCAATCACAAAAGGACTCATGTGAATGATGTTGTTGAATCGATGTGCCAAATATTCACGCGCCTAGTTCGCGCTTGATAATAAAGTCATATGAATGAAGCACATTTTGTAAATAACCAATATCAATACCATACGTCGATTTTTGGCTTTCCCGTGTGTTGGCCAGCGAAGAGTCGGACCTTGTATATTAGCATCTTAGTGTGGATCCTATTGGGCTTATACAAATAACATTTGGTGGGCTTATTCTGGTTGAAGCACAAAAGGAAACGAGTAAGAGATGTTTGTGGTTTATTTGATCAGTTCAATCACAATAACCTGGTTTTACCGAATTGGTTACTCGGTTCTAACAAGAAAAGCTGAAGCTGGATCAGATATAATAAGTCAGATCGGGATTAGGATTATGATTAGGGGAAAATCATCTTCTTCTAGCTTTCTTCTTGTATTCTCTTTCTCAAAGATCTCTTTTGTTTCCAGAGACTTGTAAACACCATTGAAGGTACGTGTAGCTTGACTTTGATCTAGTGGATCCCGGTAATTGTTTTCATCGGCGAGCCTAGGGTGCCGAAACTAAGCACCCGAACTCGAGTCTCTGCGTTTTTACTTTTCTGCTCATTCAAATCTGTAGAATCAATAGGAAAATTGGCTATTAGATTCGTAATTGAAAGAATAAATCTCTACAAGTGGTATCAGAGCTCCAAGTGGTGCAATCGGAGCCAGGGGTAAGGAGATCTAGTGATCGGAGAAGGAGATCTTACCGGAAAAGGAGTTTCTGGTGATCTGGTTATTTGGAACGGTTATAAGAAGTTGGGTTCTTCAACATCTGGTGAAATCAAAGGCTTTTGATTATCTAAGGCCAGATCTGTAAAGAAGAAAGAAGGTTCTTCAATCTTAAAGTGGTTAAAGAAAGAAGAAGAAGATAAGATCAAAGGATTTCATCAAGAACAAAATTAAGGAGTTGCATGCCTTGATCATTATCAGGTGTTTCTTGATACCTTGCTTTGTGAATCTTTTCAGGTTCTTTCTATTGAGTTTGTGTTCTACAGATTGCTGTTGAGTCTTGTTGCTTTACTGATTCTGCAGGTCATATAAAGAAAAAAAATATCAGTAATCATGGATCCAACTCCAGGAAGATTTGAGATGGAGAAATATGATGGTTCAGGGGATTTTGGTCTCTGGAAGTTCAAGCTTATGGGACAGTTTGAGATACAGGGTTTGCTACAGGTTCTCAATGAAGATTGGTCTATCATGTCTACTAGAGAAGTCATGAAAGAAGGAGAACCTAAGCTAGCTATCAGAGAGTCTTATGTGGATATTAAGAAAGCTGAGAAGGATCTCAGAACTAGGAATTTGATAGCTACCTGTTTAAGTGACAGGATCTTGAGGAAAGTCATGAAGGAGACGACTGCTCTGGGGATGTGGAAGGCCCTGGAAAGAGATCACCAAACAAAGTCATTACCAAATCGCATTTACCTTAAACAGAGATTTGCAATTTTTAAGATGGAGGAGAGCAAGTCTATAGAGGATAATGTGGATACCTTTCTGAAATTGGTTGCAGATTTGGCAAGTTTGAAAGTTGAAGTGTCTGAGGAGGATCAAGCTATATAGCTTCTCTCAAGTCATCCTCCAGCTTTTGAACCTCTGGTACACACCCTGAAATATGGTACAGGGAAGGAAACAATTACTATTAATGAAGTTACTAGTGCAGCATATGATAAGGAAATGGAACTAAAGCAGAAAGGAAAGCTACACAAGGGTAATTCAGGTGGAGACAGTTTGTTTGTGGGTTCAAGAGGAAGGTCTAACTACAGGAATAACAAAGGAAAAGGAAACAACTACAGGGGAAGGTCTAACAGTAGAGGCAGGTCAAAATCTAAAGGTAGATTTACCAGAGAATTCAAGGGTGGCTGTTTCATTTGTGGAAAGGAGGGGCATTGGAAAAGGGAGTGTCCAAATAAAGGAAAAGGAGAATCAAATGATTCAGCTAATGTGGTATTAGAATTACCTGAGCCTATGGTGCTGATTGTTAGTACAGACTTGTCTGATGGTGAATGGATCTTGGACTCTGGATGTACATTTCACAAGACTCCAGATAAAGATCTTCTGTATGACCTGAATGAATACGAAGGAGCTAAATTTAGAATGGCAAACAAGAGTATAAATCAGGTTAAAGGAATGGGAAAAATCAGAATCATCAATCCAGATCAGTCTCTGGTTATTCTAAGTGAAGTGAGATATGTTCCTGATTTTGATAAAAGTCTCATATCTGTGGGAATGCTAGATAAAAATGGTGTCAAATATGAAGGTGGAGATGGTGTTCAACACTACTACAAGGATAAGAAAAAAGTCTTTACTGCTAAATGGTAAAACGGGTTATACTACTTACAAGCTCAAGTAGTTTTGGTTTGATTTTAATTGCACTCGGTTTGGTTCGGTTATGAGCACGCAACCCTAGGTCGTGATTTATAAGAGAGTCACGAGCAGGAGCCGTCAAAAAACAGAGAGGGAAGACAAAATATTCTCGTTTAGACTTTCGTGTGTGAATTCCGAGTGATCTGAGGTGTTTCGTGATCCGTTTGTCGTGCTCCTTTGTTCTTCGTGTTCTCTTGCCGTTCGTGTGGCGTTGTCACTGTGATTCTCGGTGTTATCCAGTGAAGGAATCCGCCGTTTGTCACTGTTTATCGCTGTTCTTCGCTTTTCCTTTCTCTTTCTGCGTTCTCAAGGTGAGTGCGTGATGGTGGATATGGAATTAGGTTGTTAGGATTTGATTGGTTAATTGTGATGAATTTGACTGTTTTCTGTGTTGATTTTGTGTAAATTACGTGTTTTTGGAATCGGGTTGATCGCGGTAATAGAACGAAACTCGAGTCGTGAGAGGATCGGACTCGGTTCAGGTTCTCTGCAAGAGGTGTCGATCGACATCTAGAAGTAGTGTCGATCGACACCACTGTGATGGGATCGTAAGGATCGGTTGCTTTTGTGAAGCGTCGATCGACACCAAGTGGTGGTGTCGATCGACACCCTCTAATCTAAAATGTTAATTTTATTGATTGTTGTGAACTGTTGATTGCTTGCGTAGAATTGATAATCTATTTCCTATCATATATCCGATAGACGGGATGACCGCTCCACTAAGTATTTATTAAATATTTACGCAACTCGTTTTTCCCAATTGTGTTACAGGTAAAAGAAAATGGAAAGTGTGATCGCGGAATCACGGCTTTAGATAGAGGATGATTAGGATGCTAGATTTAATATTTTTCTGAAAATTTGGATTATGGAATCGAATTGTTGGTTTATTGATTTAATTTTTAAGGATTTATTTTGATGAGAATTTCCGCAATTAAAAAAAAAAAAAATTTGGTGTTACATTTTGGTATCAGAGCATATACGGTTTTAGGACTGTTTAAATTGATGAACTGAGACTATGTGTTTAAATTGATTATTGTGTTTAGTCAATTTAGTCTTAGAAATCATCTTCTCCGGCCTTCAAAGAGATTATGCGGTAAGTTTTGTTTGTGTTTGATTGCGACTTCTGGAGTCCTTATCTATTGATCTGTATTGTAGTGAGAAGGATACCAGAGGTAGAGGTCGTGGCAAAGCTGGTGCCCATGGTGGCAGAGTTGGTGGCCGTGGAGACCGAGGCCAAGGTCGTGGACCAGTTACTGAGTCAGCAGAGAGCGCAGCGCAGAGTGCATCTCAGAGTGTAGCGACCGCGTCAGAGTCCCAGTCGCTTAGTGCCAGTGTGTTGGCCGGTGCCGGTAGAGGCAGGGGAGTTCCAGTGGGCCCTGGTGGGGGTGCTTTTGTAGCTCTGGGTCGTGATGACCAGGTTATGGGATTGCTGACGCAGTTGTTGGCACATTTTTCACTGGTGGCTCCTGAGCATGCTCCGGGTGTTCCTCCAGTGGCCGGGTTGCAGCAGAGGGCTGCGGTTGCTGAGCAGCCGTGGGCTGCAGCTGTAGCGTATGTTCCGTCTTATCTTGAGATGATGGGGCAAATGCAGAGGATAGCTACGCTGTTCTTCGAGGGAAGAGTTGGTCATGAGGCGGCTGATGAGTGGCGTCTGAGGTTAGAGCGTAACTTCAGATCGATCAGGTGTCCTGGCGAGTATCAGGTCCAGTTGGCGGTCCACTATCTGACTGGTGATGACCATAGTTGGTGACGCGCTATGGAGGCTAGGCGTACAGAGTGGACTTGGGGCAAATTCTTGGCTGAGTTCAACTCCAAGTATTTCCCTCAGGAGGCTCGAGATCGTCTCTAGATAAGGTTTATGTCGTTGACGCAGAGAGAGCTGTTATTGCGTGAGTATGACGCCGAGTTCAGCAGGCTGGTTGTTTATACTGGGCACGGTTGGGATGACGAGCGGGCTCTGGTTCAGAGGTTCTTGCAGGGACTTTGTTTGAGCATCAGGACCCAGTGCAGGGGTGGTAGATACGTCTCGAGAGCGGATCTAGTGGAGTTAGCGGCTTCTATTGAGGAGGATCAGCGTGAGCAGTCTGGTCTGATTATCGTTCCGCCTGTTGTTGTTCCTGCCGTTCAGCCGAGGAATCAGCAACAGTAGCAGCATGCGCAGGGCCAGAAGGGGAGGTGGGATGATCCTTCGAGGGCGAGTTCAGGTAGCCACGACACTCATGGTTGCTTCGGGTACGGCAATGCAGAGCATCGGGTGGCGAACTATCCTAAGGTCTCCCAGGGGGCTAAGGTTTGCTTCCAGAGCGGAGAGTCGGGGCATTTCAGGCCAATGTGTCCCCAGTTGCAGCAGCCGGGTGTAGCAGCGATTCAGCCTGCTGGAGTTCTGCCCTTGGGTCAGATTGCGGCAGTGCAGCAGCAGATTGGTTAGATTGGTCCAGAACTGCATGTGTATCCTCCGGCGGATTTTTGTCAGCATGGTGGCGCCGGGCAGATCATAGGAAAAATTCTAGACTTAACTTAGTAAATTTCTAGTCGTAGAATTTGTTGTCGAGGTTGTGTGTTGTTCTTTTATTTTATTTGTGGTCGGGATATCAGTATTCTCAACGCATGTTAGTGGGAAGTTTTGACTCCTATGTACTGTTTGATTCTGGAGCATCAAACTGCCACATTACTCCGAAGCGTGCCGAGAGCACTGCATCCGGAGCAGCGTTGGTGAGCGTGCAGACATGGTCAAGGTGGCCGGAGGTAGTTTCCTTGCTACTTCGGGCCGTACTAGGGCAGTAGATGTTCAGATCACAGGGTATTCAATGTCGGCGGACTTAGTGATTAGTCAAGTGAGCTTCGAGCGTGATGGTGGGAGGTTGATGTTTCAGGGGTTGAGACCGACTTCCAGTAGTCTTGTGATCTCGGCTATCCAGGTAGAGCATATGTTAAAGCGAGGTTACGAGGCGTTTTTGGCGACGATTATGATGGCGGAGTCCAGTGGTGAGGCTGCTTTTGAAGATATTCGAGTTGTTCGGGAGTTTGAGAATGTTTTTCGGTCATTGAAGGGGTTACCACCATCTCGGTCTGATCCTTTCACGATTGAGCTGGAGCCTGGAACAGCTCTGATAACAAAGGCTCCTTACAGGATGGCCCTAGCTGAGTTAGCAGAGCTGAAGAAGCAGCTAGAGGACCTTTTGGGTAAGGGTTTTATTCGTCCGAGTGTTTCGCCGTGGGGAGCACTGGTTTTGTTTGTGAAGAAGAAGGATGGGAGTTTCCGGTTATGCATCGATTACCAGAGACTTAACAGAGTCACTGTGAAGAACAGGTACCCTCTCCCGAGGATAGATGAGTTGCTGGATCAGCTGAGGGGTGCTACCTGGTTCTCCAAGATTGACTTGGCTTCGGGATATCGTCAGATTTCGATTGATGAGGCAGATGTTCGCAAGACGGCATTTAGGACGCGTTATGGGCATTTTAAGTTCGTGGTCATGCCTTTTGGGTTGACGAATGCGCCTGCGGCATTCATGAGATTGATGAACGACGTGTTCAAAGAGTATCTGGACGTGTTCGTTATCATCTTCATCGATGATATTCTGGTTTATTCGAGGAGTCCCGAGGAGCATGAGACTCATTTGCGGTTGGTTCTTGAGAGGCTTCGGGAGCAGAAGATGTATGCTAAGTTGAGCAAGTGCAGTTTTTGGCGATGAGAGATGGGTTTTCTTGGCCATATTGTTTATGCAGAGGGATTTTCTGTGGATCCGGCTAAGATTGAGGTTATTCGAGATTGGCCTAGACCGAGCAGTGCGACCGAGATCAGGAATTTCTTGGGTCTGGTAGGTTATTATCGGAGGTTCGTCAAAGGCTTTGCGAGTATGGCGCAGCCGATGACGAAGCTGACCGGTAAGGATGTTCCGTTCGTCTGGTCGCCGGAGTACAAGGAGAGTTTTGCGAAACTCAAGGAGATGTTGACCAGTACGTCGATATTGGCATTACCCAAGCCGGGGAAACCTTATACCGTGTACACTGATGCTTCAGGAGTTGGTAAGGGTTGTGTTTTGATGCAGGAGGGTCGAGTCATCGCGTATGCTTCGAGGCAGTTACAGGGTAGCGAGCGTAATCGGCTAAGCATGATCTAGACTAGGGAGCAGTAGTGTTCGCTCTGATGATCTGGAGGTCTTATCTCTATGGAGGGAGAGTGCAGATTTTTACGGACCACAAGAATCTGCAGCATATCTTCACTCAGCCATTGCTAAATATGAGACAGAGGCGCTGGGTTGAGCTGCTGGCGGATTATGATCTGGAGATCACCTATCATCCGGGAAAGGCTAATCAGGTAGCAGATGCCTTGAGTTGACGGAGGTTCGATTCAGCCCATAAACAGGAGATCGAGGATTTGGTAGGCGAAATTAGCACGTTGCGTCTTTGTGCTATTTCGCAGAATCCTTTGGGCTTAGAGGCAGTCGATCAGGCGGATCTTCTCAGTAGGATCAGAGTGGCTTAACAGAGTGATCAGGGTTTGGTTGGTGCACTGCGAGCTGAGGATTATGAGTTTATTGTCTCTCCGAATAGGACGATTTTGATTTGTGGTCGTGTTTGTGTACCTCGAGATGAGGCGCTGAGGCAGGAGATTTTGAGTGAGGCTTATGCGAGCAAGTTCTCGACTCATCCTGGTGCGACTAAGATGTATCGTGATCTCAAACAGTATTATCACTGGGTCGGGATGAAGAGAGATGTGGCGGCCTATTTTTCTAAGTGGAATACGTGTTCGTTGGTCAAGGTCGAGCACAAGGTTCCGAGTGGTCTTCTGCAGAGTTTGCCCATTACTGAGTGAAAGTAGGATATGATTACGATGGATTTCGTAGTAAGATTACTTGATTCGCGGACGTATAATGCTATCTGGGTGATCGTGGATTGGTTGACTAAGTCAGCATACTTTTTGGCCATTTCGAAGACCGATGGAGCTGTTAAGTTGGCTTAGAAGTTTATGCAAGAGGTTGTGAGGCTGTATGGAGTGCCAACCAGTATTATGTCTGATCGGGATCCCTGGTTTACATCTGAGATTTGGGGAGTGTTTCAGGCAGAGATGGGCACTGATGGGCAGTCAGAGAGGACTATTCAGACTATGGAGGATTTGCTGAGAATGTGTGTTCTGAATTGGGTGGTCATTGGTATAATCACTTGAGCTTAGTGGAGTTTGCATATAATAACAGTTTCCACACGAGTATCGGGATGACTCCTTTCGAGGCATTGTATGGGAGGCCATGTAAGCCACCTTTATGCTGGACCCAAGTGGGGGAGCGCAGTATTCATGGAGCTACCTATGTTTAGGAAACAACGGAAAAGATCCGAGGACCTACGCTGATAAGCGATGGCGAGAGCTTGAGTTTGAGGTTGGAGATCGCGTGTATCTCAAGATGGCTATGTTAAGGTGTCCTAACAGATCCATTTCGGAGAACAAGCTGAGTCCGCATTTTATGGGTCTGTTTCCTGTGGTGGAACGAGTTGGACCGGTTGCGTATCGGCTTGAGTTACCACCGATCATGAAGGCATTTCATAAGGTTTTCAATGTGTCGATGTTATGGAAGTGCCTGCATGAGTCGGAGGATTTAGTGCCTGAGATCCCTGCGGATCTTCAGCCTGATTTGACGGTTCCGGCGGTTCTTGTGAGAATTCTTGAGAGGAGAGTCAAGGAGCTGCGTCGGAAGAAGATTTCGTTATTGCGTATTTTGTGGGTTTGTGGCGGTTGCCAGGAGGAGACTTGGGAGCCAGAGGCAAAGATGAAGCCGAAGTTCAGGAAGTAGTTCGACAAGCATGTTGCTGTTTGAGCTTAGCTTTCTTTGTGGTTATATTTTCGTTTGGCCTCTTTGCCGGTGTCGTTGTTTCGATTCTTGTATTTTCGTTTCGTTGTAACGATATACGTTTTTGGAGATTTAGAAGATGAGTTTTCCTTATATTTCTAGTGTATCAGATTGTGTTTTCTGATGTTATGAGTGTGTTGACCAATGTGGGTAGTGTTTTGTGGATATTCCGGTTGGGGAGTATCGAGTGTAGAACTTGTGAGGTGACCTATTTGCTGATGTTTATGGGCGTTTTAGAATTTATTATGGAGGACTCATGTTCTGGAGACGGTGGTTTTCCAGGGTATGTATCAGGGACAGTGGATTCCTATATACATGTTGAGAGATGGTGGTTCTCTCTAGGAGACAGTGGTTTCCTGAGTACTTATGATGGGACTATGGTTTCCATTATAGTATAGGGTGCCTATATTGGGACGGTAGTTTCCTCTATGGTGCGGGGAGACGGTGGTTCTCTCGAGGGGACGGTGGTTTCCCTAGAGTGTGTGTGGTGTGTGGATGAGTTAAACGTAATAAATGTCTGAGAAACGTGCGTATAAACATATGATTAGTTCGTGGGTCTTTGAGATTATGTGAAAATATCTTGTGGTATTGGCTGGTGCGTGCCAGAGTGTAGTCCAGTATGGAGGTATTTTGCGGGATTCGAGGACGAATTCAGTTTAGTGGGGAGAATTGTAACATCGTGAAACCAAATTCTAGGAGTTTAGAGAGGGTGTCGATCGACACCATGGGGTGGCGTCGATCGACACCATGTAGCAGAGTGCGTTTTGGTTTGATTTTAATTGCACTCGGTTTGACTTGGTTATGGGCACGCAGCCCTAGGTCGTGATTTATAAGAGAGTCATGAGCAGGAGTCGTCGAAAAACAGAGAAGGAAGAGAGAAAATTCTCGTTTAGATTTTCGTGTGTGAATTCCGAGTGATCCGAGGCGTTTCGTGATCCGTTTTTCATGCTCCTTCGTTCTTGGTGTTCCCTTGCCGTTCGTGTGGCGTTGTCACTGTGATTCTCGGTGTTTTCCAATGAAGGAATCCGCCGTTCGTCACGGTTCATCGTTGTTCTTCGCTTTTCCTTTATCTTTCTGCGTTCTCAAGGTGAGTGCGTGATCGTGGATATGGAATTAGGTTGTTTGGATTTGATTGGTTGATTGTGATGAATTTGACTGTTTTCTGTGTTGATTTTGTGTAAATTTCGTGTTTTTGGAATCGGGTTGATCGCGGTGATAGAACGAAACTCGAGTCGTGAGAGGATCGGACTCGGTTCAGGTTCTCTGCGAGAGGTGTCGATCGACATCTAGAGGTAGTGTCGATCGACACCACTATGATGGGATCGTGAGGATCGGTTGCTTTTGTGAAGCGTCGATCGATACCAAGTGGTGGTGTCGTTCGACACCCTCTGTTCTAAAATGTTAATTTTATTGATTGTTGTGAACTGTTGATTGCTCGCGTAGAATTGATAATCTATTTCCTATCATATATCCGGTAGACGGGATGACCGCTCCACTAAGAATTTATTAAATACTTACGCAACTCGCTTTTCCCAATTGTGTTGTAGGTAAAGGAAAAGGGAAAGTGTGATCGCAGAATCACGGCTTTAGGGAGAGGATGATTAGGATGATGTTTGGGTTCCTAGATTTAATATTTTTCTGGAAATTTGGATTATGGAATTGAATTGTTGGTTTATTGATTTAACTTTAAAAGATTTATTTTTATAAGAATTTCTGCAATTAAAAAAAAAAATTTGGGTGTTACAAATACTGTCTTAATTCAAAGAAGTATTCTTATATAATTATGTGATCTTTGTAATTGCTATGCATATCTTAAACTTTTAAATTTAGATTTTTATACCCTCCTAATTATTATTTTTGTTTTTAATTTATATATCTTCTTTCGTTTTATCATTCGTCTTTTTTTCTTTTTATTCTCTCAATACTTTTTATTTTTCTACGACTAATATTTATCTCTATGTTACTCTTCTTTTCAATTTTTTACACTCTATTTTTTGTTTTTTTATAACTTTAGTTCTTTTATTTTTTTTCTTAGTTTTTCTTTATAATAATTTTGCACTATATTATAATTTTTTTTGTTATCATAATTAGCTCAGACTATTAGAAATTTTTCTTTTTACTATTGGATTATTATAATTTTTTTTTAACTATTTGACTAGGTGTTTTTAACAATTATTTTCTTAGTTTTCGATTTCAAATTTTATTTTTTATTAATTAATTTCAATATTAAACACTTGTCATCATCTCGGTCAATATTAGACACATGTTACAATCTCGTGAATTACAATTTTGCTTATGTGTCGCACTTTCGTCGATCGGATTATCTTTTATATAATAAGATTATATTAAAAAATTTCTATACCAAAAGATGAATTGAAACAATCAAGTTTAAAAAAAAAAAAAAATTAAACATTTCTACTGCAGAACTCATAAATCAATCAAATCTAAATAAAATAATCCAATAACTCCGTAAAATAAATAATCAATATTCCAAAATAATTCAAATACCAAATTCAGGAATGAATAAATAACAATATAGCAACCCAAGACATCCGGTTTACTAGACTAAGACCAACAACACAAAACCCTATCATCCTCTCCCTAAGGCCTTGATTCTGCGATCACATTTTTTATTTACTTGCAACATATGGAAATAAGAGTTGCGCAAGTATTTCATAAATACTTAGTGAGCTGGTCATTCCGCCTACTGGCGTAACAAGCAGACTCAGATAAACATTGCAACCCACAATACAAACCATCTCAAGCATAACATACATAAATAACACATTTCGGGAAAATACAGTCTTCGTGTCGAGCGACACCACAGAGGCGTCGATCGACACGACCAAAAGTCTTGTGTCGAGCGACACCACAAAGCCGTCGATCGACACTTGGAAAATTCTCGTGTCGAGCGACACCCTCCTAGTGTCGATCGACACGCCTCTATAACTGCACTAGAATCGAGTTCATCCTCTCTCGACTCGATTCCGGTGATTACGAGTCGCAAATCTGCATGGCGAACACAACAAGAACACAATTGCAATCCACAGAAACCATCACCAATAATCACACATGAATTCACACAAAAATCAATACGAAAACGCAACGCTCATCATCATATCCTAGAAACCAACGGTCACAACTCACTTAGTCTTAAAAGGAACGAAAAGGAAACGAATGCTGAACGTTTAACCCATGTTCGAAAACGCGGGGCCCTAGCCACGTTTCCGTCTGAGTTTCCGGTGATCGGAGGGTAACCGTGCTGAAAAGGTGCTGATCGGTGTATCCAGGCGGTGGAGCGTGAAAATCCCGCGTTGGCCGTGGAAGAGACAAAATCGCCAAGTTATTACCTAAATCCGAGTTGGGCCTAACTAAAAAATTTTCATATATTGGCCCATGTTTTTAAAACCCATCAACTCCCCCACGTTTTTGTTGACTATTGTTTTCTTATTTGACTCAATTCATCGACAAAAACTCAATTTGAGATTTTTTATACACTACAAACCCTAAATCTGGTTGCTTATTCTCAAAATCAAAATCAAATCGAAAGTTTGAGACCAAATCACCCTGTATCGAGTTCGTCCATCATCTACCTTCTTTGGTTGTGCAAAATTGAGGTAAGAAACTCACAAATGTTGCACGAATTTGGTTATTGTGTGTGTGGTTTTTGTTTAGTCCAAAGAGCTTGTTATGTTGTATATGGGACTGAGCAGATTGAAAATTTTAAATCTTTTTCAATCTTGACCTTGAATCTGTTCTAATAGAAAATGCCTACTTTAAAGGATTATTGAGGGTTAATGTGTTGTGTACTTTTTTCACTCATTGGTGATTTAACCGATGAGTTAGATTAGATTTCTTCATAGCGGTTCTCTTGTTTGATTTCTGAGATTTTGTGAAAACTTGTTGATAAAATTATCATATTAGTTTATTCTTGTATGAGTTAGAGTTAGCCACTTTTGAAACTTTGTTAAATGAATGTTAATCTTGTTGCTTTTGTTTCGTTTTGTGTCTTAAGATGGATAATCCACCGACATATAATCCTCTTAAGCGGAACTCAGATGATATAGGATGGGAATATGGAGTGTTATGTGATCCAAGAAGTCCAAACAAAGTGAAGTGCAAGTTATGTGGGAAACAGTTCTCTGGTAGTGTGTATAGAATGAAGGAACATATTGCTCATCAGAAAGGAAATATGTCAGCTTGTCCTATATCAACTAAAGAAGATCAAGAGAAGTGTAAGAAGGCGATTCTTGAAGCCAAAAAGAAGAAAAATCAGAAGCGAAAACATGAGGAAGATTTAATGGCAGAGGTGCATATAAGTAAGGACAGTTGCATTGAATAAATGGAAAGAGAGCTTGGAACTCTTAAAGCTCATCACTTCCAAGGTCCTATTGATCAGTATGCGACCACCATTAACCCCACAGCTTCTTTGGCTTCAGAGAAACGGTAACAAAGTTCCATGATGCCATTTCTAAAGAGAAGACGCATGATGTACGCCAATATTTTGCTAGATGGATCTTCAAGTCCGTTATTCCATTCAGTGCTATTGATAATGAATCTTTCAGGTTATTTTGTGAAGCATTGGGACAGTTTGGGCCTGGTTAGGTGCCTCCAAGTCAGTATCAGTTGAGGGAGCCATTATTAATTGAAAAACAACAAAGGACAAAAGAACAGTTGAAGAGTTTAGAAGAAGAATGGGCACAAGATGGATGCTCAGTGATGACGGATGCGTGGACTGACATGAAAAGAAGAAGCA
This sequence comes from Draba incana, assembly GCA_963576765.1. Lineage (NCBI taxonomy): Eukaryota > Viridiplantae > Streptophyta > Magnoliopsida > Brassicales > Brassicaceae > Draba > Draba incana. The sequence continues at coordinate 12,471,856 of OY755207.1, forward strand.
TTATGAATCTATGTGTCAACTCAAGAGGAGGTACATGCTTTCTTTCATCACAGGATACGTTGAAAGATTTTGACACAGGTGAGTTTATCTTCAAATACATTGACCAGTACATTGAAGATGTAGGAGCTGAAAAGGTTGTGCAAGTCGTGACTGATAATGCGACGAACAACGTTGCAGCTGTAAAGATACTTAAGGAGAAGAGACCGAGAATATTCTGACTGGTTGTGCTGCTCACACAGTTGACCTGATGCTTGAAGGAATTTCAAAATTGCATGGTTTTGCTAAAGTAATAGAGCAAGCAAAGGCTGTTACAGTCTTTATATATGCACATCATAAGACATTATTTATGATGAGAGAATATACAAAGAAGGGGGACATTGTGAGACCGGGAGCAACAAGGTTTGCAACTTGCTTTTTGACACTTCATAGTATGTACGAGAAGACGGCTGAGTTGAAGAGTATGTTTAACAGCGATGTGTGGCATGATTGTAAGCATTAAAAGTGTGTGAAAGGTAAGAATGCATGTGACATTCTTATGAGTTATTTATTCTGGAATATTGTGCTCGTTGTATTGAAGATCTTTAGCCCTCTTGTGAAAGTCCTCAGGCTCGCAGATGGAGAGAAGATACCATCTCTTGGGTTATGGTGAGATTTTGAGATTTGAGAAGCTAAGAAATCAATCAAGGAAGCTTCTAATCATTTAGAGAAGAATGACCCCCCTATCTATCGGATTATTGATGAGAAAATGAAAGGTAGATTGGATTCTCCTTCGCATATTGCTGCCTACTTCCTCAATCCGTTTTACTTCTACAAAGAACCTAGTATCGCATCAGATTTGGAGGTCATGGAAGGATTCATCATTTGTGTAGAGACTTTCTATCATGGCGACTTTGAAAAGCAAGACTTAGTTGTGAATCATGAACTTAATCTCTACAAGAACAAAAGTGGTCCTTTTGGTAGAAGCTTGGCATTAAACGAATGTGAAAAGAAAGATAAGTTCGATCCAGGTCTGTCTTCGAACATTACTTCTCGTTATTTGATCATTTATCTTATGTTGTAATGTTTATCATTTGTTTCATTTTAGGGAATTGGTGGGCGACTTATGGATGTGGTGCACCTACTTTGCAAAGGTTGGCTAGAAGGATCTTTGGTTTGACATCTAGTTTTTCGGGATGTGAAAGAAATTGGAGTTGCTTTGAAGGGGTTAGTCTATTAATGATCTAGCTTCTTTATTCTTAATTTGATATTGTAGAAGAAACTTATTCATTTATTATTGTAGATCCACACGAAGAGAAGAAATAGACTAGGTATTAGTCGGTTAAACAGTCTAGTGTATGTTAAATTTAACGCAAAGTTGCTTGACAAGAAGAGAAAAACCAGAGAGAAAAATGCTGATGTGATCTTTGATGATGCTAATGAAGATACAATTGAAGATTGGATAGTTGGGCGTGGAGTAGAGCAAGATAAAGATAGTGAAGTTATCAACTTGCTTTCAATCCAAGCTCCAAAGACAAGAGATCTTTATGATGATGACTTTGAATCTGAAGAAGAAGAAGATGTTGTGGACATGGATTTTGAACCTGATGTGTTTCAAGAAGAAATTCTTGTTTATTCAGTGACACAACCTGCTTAGTAAGGTAAGTTTGTTGTCTCTCCCTTAGTTTTTTTTTATTTTTTGTGATCTCTGGATGTGATGAATGTTTCCGCCCAATTTGCATATTGTCTTTGTCTCTGTTATTTGTCTTTTGCCTCTGCTTTTTGTTATTGTTTGTCTTTCTCTCTGTTTTGTATTTATAAAACATGACTATCTAACATGTTTCATTTCTGTTTGCAGGTGTAAGTTACAATATCTAATTAACTTCTAACACATCTTTCCATTGCACGGTGATAACTTGATCTTTGAATATGAAGACCTATTTTTGTATGTTCTTAAGATCAAGACAATATATTTTTTGTGTATCCTGTGAATGGAAATTAGCTTTTGTATTTTGAATTAGATGTGTATTAGAAGATATATCTATGGTTTTGTTTTTGTATAAGACTTTTAATGTTTATGTTTTATGGATAAACATGTGTACAACACATTAAATCATTGAAAAACTACTCCCCGAGTAATCTCCGATTTTTTGGTAACTCGCTAGGCCCGAAGTCACCGCCCGACTGTGCGAGCTGGAATTATTGCACAATAGAATTTGTGAAGATTCTTCGAATTAGAACTTCTTTAGGGTTTCAAACACTTAGAGAAGATTGCGAATTAGGGTTCTTAGAAATTGCTCTTATTCATCAAGATCAGAACTAAGTTTTGTCTTATTATCACTTAGAAATTTCGGATCCCCTCCAATAAGGGGGGTACATGCATATTTATAGAAATACATTTCGGTTGAGACAAACAGTGATGGGCCGTTAATGGGCCTCTGTCTTCTGGGCTTTGACCGCTGGACCGGTTTGGCGTATACGACGTCGTTTTAGGCTTATCGATTCTTCTAGGGGAGATTTGACCCCTACAGTTAGCCCTCCAGTTCAACAGTTTTATAAATAAAAGTGTTGAAGTAAGGGTGTCCGAGTGAAGAATCGATTTCCGTTTAGACGGTTTACGTGTTGATGATGATGCTGCCGAGCCCGGATGACATGATTTGAACCCAATTTCGGCGAGTTGACCAAGTGTGACGTTATGAGCAAGTCGATTTCGATCCTGCGAAGTCGCGAGCTGATCGAGCTCGTAATACGCGAGCTGCTTTTGAAGATGCGAGTTGACGAGACGATCAGTAGATGAAGTTGCGAGCTGATCGTGCCCATGATCTACGAGTTGTTGATGACGCGAGGTGATTCGAGAGATTAGCCGCGACATAGCGAAATGAAGTCACAAATCGGTTTTGGCGAAATGACGAGACTGTTTCCAACTTCGGCGAACTGGCCGATACGATGCTAGGCAGCGAGACGAAGCCGATCGATACTAGTTATCCGCGAGTCGACTTCGAATTTAAGAAGTGGCGAGATGAAATCGCGAGTCGATCTGATGAAGTCGCGAGTTGATCTTATGAAGATGAAGTCGCAAGTCGATCTGACGAAGACGAAGTCGCGATTCGATCTGACGAAGACGAAGTCGCGAGTTGATCTGATGAAGATGATGTCGCGAGTCGAATTGACGAAGATGAAGTCGCGATTCGATCTGACGAAGACGAAGTCGCGAGTTGATCTGATGAAGTCGCGAGTTGATCTGATGAAGACGAAGTCACGAGTTGATTTGATGAAGATGATGTCGCGAGTTGATCTGATGAAGTCGCGAGTTGATCGAGTGTGCGACTTGATCAATTCCACCGCTACTGCAAGGTCATGGTAATCGCTGAGAATCGAAATCTTGAGAAAGTGAAATCCTGAAGTTGCGAACTAAATCAGAGGATCAGCTCGCGAGGTCGCGTTTTCGAGCTAATACGAAGTTGAGGCATCGCAAGTCGGTCTGGTTCCCTATGAAACTGTGATACTTTAAGCCCAGATTCTCGGCCCAAATTAAAATGAGGCCCACCTCGAAACTCGAATCGCCACAAAAGCCTTTATAATTAGCGATGCTCCTCAGATACTGCCCATAATTCTCATTTCTCCGAAAACAGGTTTGCACTCTCTCTCTCTTTTCTCTCGTTTTTCTTTCAAATTTTCGTTAAATTTTTTGCCGTCCCATCACTTCGCCGCCGCCGTGTTCTTCATCGCCGACGTCGTGTTCTTGAGAAGAAAACTGTCTATAATTTCCGATCCAAAAACAATGTCAATAAATTCGATTAAGTCTGTCGAGCTTGCCGAGAAGGAAAGTCGATCTGGGTGTACTCGGAAAATAGCGACTCGATTGTTGACGCGAGTTCAAGTTGTGGCCGATTTCGTGGTCATGAGGAGGCGAGCACCTCTGGTAGCAAGGAGGCGAGTCCTTTTAGTCAAGAGGATCGAGCTGGTGGTCATTCTCCTCTTGCCGAATTGTTCTCCTATCCCCCCCTGTCTTAAGGCAAAGTCGCGAGACGAGGGAGATTGCTTCACCGATGCGAGCTCCACGACCTGATTTCCAAGAGGGAGTTGGGACCTCGCGTCCTTCGCAAATTGGCGAGGCTTCTGCTATTAATGAGCAAAGGCTAGTCGTTGAAATTCCACATCTCCGCGACGAGTCGCTTAGTCCTGCCGAGCCGCCTCCTCGAGTAAAGATCGAAGAATGTGCTTGGGAGTACAATCCTCTCGTAGAAGCAGAGAGATTGCAAGCCTGGATTGGATCCGGACTTGCTGAAGTCGTTAAGAAAAAGAAGTCGAGGCGAAAGGAACGCCCGCCTCCAGGCTCTTCATGGTGCGATGAGGAGTCGCTGGATATCCTTTGCGCAGAATGCGGAATCCCCGATGCGGTCGAGATGATTGTGCCGACTGTCGAGCAGCGAGAAGACGACCAGCCAGTCGGCACGTTTACTGCATAAGAATGCTGGTTTAGGGATTGCTACCTTACATTCCCCATTCCAGCGTTGATCGTGCGGTATATGCGGGTCCATAGAATCGCACTTGCTCAGATCAACACCAGAGGAGTCTGTCAGCTGGTCGGGCTCTTGACTCGAGCTGCAGAATGTGGCAAACCCATCGGAGTTCGTCATCTTCATAATTTCTTTGAGTTTCGCAAGCATGCCGACCCGAGCGGCAAGAGGTTGTATAACTTGGCGAGTCGACCCATGTACAAGATTTTAGACGACTAACCAAACAAAGACCATAGCTAGCGAAAGGAATTTTTCTTTGTACCGATTTCGGTTGCTGAAGAAGAACACTGGGTGGTGGCGAAGTGGGGAACACTTGGTAGCCTTTCTTGATGTTTATCGCGCGAACTGCTCCCTTCTTATGTTTTATATTGACCTTGTGTTCACTTGTTTTTACAGTTAGCAGACCGCTATTCACTCTTGTCGCCGGAATTGACGACTTGTTCGACAAGCTAAAGGCTCGGAAGTGTCTTTGGAATCGCCACTTTCATATTCGGAGAGTTGTTCGAGCTCGCGAGTCCTTCTTAACCGACGAGAAAGACAAGTTTGATCAAAGCGAATCTGAAGATCTCGAAACAATGCCGCCAAAGCCTACTTTCCGCGATCTCGCCAAGCAGAAAGCCTCGAAGGCTAAGAAAATGGTCGATCCGAAGGCTATTGTATCTACTGTCGAGACGTCCGAGCGGAGCGTCGACAAAGAAAGTACTCCAGTTGCCACAAATGACGAGGTGGCAACTGTAGGTGCGAGTGGTACGTTGGCTATTATTCCTTCACAGCCAATTGCTATTGAGGACGCATCCGTCGAGTCACAACAGCTGATTCGAAAAGGAAAACACTCTGCTGTTGACCAAGGCAAGGGTAAAGTTGGTGATAAAAAGAAAACTCGTCGCGAGCTGCCGACTCTGTCTCCTGGCTAGTCTATTCCTCCAGGTCTGCGATCTGGAAAACCCGCCGAGCTGTACGACTACCCGTCTGCCACGGCTGCCTTAATGGCAAGATTACTTACCCTGGTGACAACATTCCCATCCTGGAGATGTTGGTAAAGAGTGAGCTCTATAAGGAATTCGCGTCTCGCCAGGCAAAGGTAAATCCTCGTTTATTCTATCTGATCCGCCTCGCTCTTTTCTCTTTTTTATTCTATCTAAATCCTCATTTAACCCTTTTGCAGGCCCTCGCCCATTGCAACAAGATGGTCATAGCATACGACCAAGAGGCGAGGTCCAGACGAGCTTTTATCGACGAAGCCAGGAGGAAACAAGAAGCCGAGAGGAAGGAGCTTGCGGATAAGATGGGCGCACTCGCTGTTGAGCGCGACACGTACAAGAAGAGCTCGGACGACTTTGGCATGCATCTTCAAAGAGTTGGTCTTGAGAAGAAGAAGGCCGAGGATAAAAATGCCGAGCTGGAGGCAGAGTTATCTACTCTGAAAGCGAGCCGCGAGAGGGATCTCAAAGTGGCTGCTTTGTCTGCGAGGCGATCTGCGATGGCTGAGGTTCAAGCCAAGTTGGACCGTGCTAACGAGATGTTTCGTGAATTGATGAAGAAGCCGATTACGAAAATGGTCCATCTTATGCAAGCGGAGTCCAACCTCCAACTTCTTGACGACATGGAGAGCACTGAAGAATGTTTCGACCCTAAGGCCGAACGTGCTCTTTTAGTCGAGAATATGGCATCGCTCGAAAAAGCTGACGAGATCTTCGACGCGATGGTTGTCGACTTGAAGAAGATATTAGGTATGAATTACGTCGTCCCCATTAATGTAGCGGATATAATTGTTTCTCCGCGAGTCGAAGTTAGCGCTAAGTCTGTTGGTATTAATGTAGCTTCTAGCTCTAACAACGGCTCTTTGGGTATGCGGCTGCGAAACGCTAGCGAGAAGTTGAGCGACAGCGAGTCAGGCGAGACCGATAAGGCTGTCGATCCCGACCAAGCTGTAGTTACTGAGTCTCAGCGCGAGCCGGTTCCCTTAGAGCAGGATACGAAGATTGGCGAGGCTGCGAGTTCGGCTAGTAAGGTTGTCTTAGCCAAAACAGGAGTTGAAGAGGGCGAGCTAGTCGCTGAAGAAAAAGGTGTCGAAGATAGCGAGCTGGTCGCCAAATCCACCTTGTAATAGATTTTTAGGATTTTCCTTTTGTTTTGCTAAGGTTTAAGACTTGTTTTTGTTTTGCCTGGACGGCTTTATCCAACTTGTGACATTTATTTGGCTGGTTTGTCGAACCCAAATTTTTCATAAAATATTTGGATTTCTTGCGACATGTTTGATCGTTTTTAGATTCGCCATTTTTGGCGAGACCTGTTAGGGCTTGCTTTGCGTGGTATTCTAAAGTAGCTTAGAAGCGATGCGGTTTTAAGACGCTCAAAGGCGATGCGGTTTTAACATGCTAAGAGACGATGCGGTTTTAAGACGCTTAGAGGCGAAATACTAATAGTGTTGCCGCAAAATTTGCCATGTTTGGCGAGGCCTGTTATAGCTCGTCAGCTAGGCCTGTTATAGTTTGTTTACTTAAAGCAAATTTCGGAGTATAGATATTCCAAGGAATATCTTACCCGATAATAATCTCTGACCAGATTATCTTTGCCAAGTTCGACCAGTGTTAAGTATAACTGGGTTCGCGAGATGAACATCCTGGTTTACGGTCGTATTCCACTGAATACATCCGCTCCAGTGATGAACTCTGAATTTATATAGCGCGCTTTATCCACTTTGGATGTATAGGTTTAACTTCGCGATGAAGTTTTTAGATCGTCATTATGGTCAGTAATGACGACGAGTCGCGTGTAGACATTTAAGTCGTTTGCGAATTGATCGAGTCGCGTGTAGACAGTTAAGTCGTTTGCGAGCTGCTCGAGTTGTAACAACTGTCGTGTTTAGAAAATTAAGTCATTTGCGAATTGATCGAGTCGCGTGTAGACAGTTAAGTCGTTTGCGAATTGATCGAGTCGCGTGTAGACAGTTAAGTCGTTTAGCGAGCTGATCGAGTTGTAACAACTATCGCGTTTACACAATTAAGTCGTTTGCGAATTGATCGAGTCGCGTGAAGAAAGTTAAGTCGTTTTAGCGAGCCGATCGAGTTGTAACAGCTGTCGCGTTTAGACAATTAAGACGTTTGCGAATTGATCGACTTGTAACAACTTTCGCGTTTAGACAATTAAGTCGTTTGCGAATTGATCAAGTTGTAACAACTGTCGCGTTTAGACAATTAAGTCGATTGCGAATTGATCGAGTCGCGTGTAGACAGTTAAGTCGTTTAGCGAGCTGATCGAGTTGTAACAACCTTAGTTTATTACGCTGGGTTTGGGAGTATAGATATACGGATCCACTCCCCCCCTTTTTCGAATAGGGGGGCAACTGAACTCGTTCGAAAATGAGCTGCCTACGTACCCTGTGGAGGGATCAAGTCGCGCCGTAGTTCAAGTCAAATGACTTAGTACTTTTTAGCAGTAGTACTTCTTTAGATGTCGCGCATTCCAGGAACGCGGGATCATCTCGCCTTTCATGTTAGCGATTTCGTAGACGCCTGGACGGACCACCTTCGTGATCTGGTAAGTTCCTTCCCAGTGTGCACCGAGCTTGCCGGCATTTATTTCGGCCGTATTCTGAAAAACCCCGCGAAGGACAAGGTCTCCTTCGTGAAAATGCCGAACTCGCACTTTAGAGTTGTAATACTTGGCCGCGGCAATTTGATATTCGGTCATTTTTATAAGGGCTTTGTCGCGCCTTTCGTTGATGAGGTCGAGCTCGTCGAGCATGAGGAGATGATTAAGACCTTCCTGTTCGGGAAGTAATCGTCGACGAACTCCTGGGAAATGGACCTCGGGAGGAACTACACACTCTGTTCCATAGACGAGGACGAAAGGTGTCTCGCCCGTAGCGCGACGAGGTGTGGTTCGATATAACCATAAAACACCTTCGAGTTCATCTGCCCAACGGCCCTTCTTAGCATCGAGTCGAGTCTTAAGCCCGTGAATAACTGTTTTGTTCGATGCCTCGGCCCGACCGATGCTTTGTGCGCAGCGAGGTGTCGACTTGCTGACTCTGATCTTCCACTTGTCGCAGAAAAGTTCGAATTGCCTGGAGATGAACTGCGAACCGTTGTTAGTCACTATCTCGTAGGGCACGCCGTGTCGACAGATGATATTCTTCCAGACGAAGTTTTTGACATGCTTGTCCTTGATAGATCTGAATGCCTCCGCCTCTATCCACTTGGAAAAATAATCTGTCAGGACTACTAGATCTCGCTTCTGCCAAGATGGATGGAGCGGTCCGACGATGTTCATTGCCCACCTCATGAAGGGATAAGGCGAGGTGACCGAGCTCAAAAACTTCGTAGGTAGATGGATGAAGGGACCATGGCGTTGACATTTCTCACATTTTGCCGTGAACAGCTTGCAGTCTTTTATCATTGTTGGCCAGAAATATCCATGTCGTTTAATTCGAATGACGAGTGAGCGACCTCCCGAATGGTTTCCGCAGGATCCGCTATGAACTTCGTGTATTATCTTGCGAGCTGCTTCACCCTCGACGCAGACGAGGAGTGGTACAGACAGTCGCCACTTGAAGACTTCCCCGTGGAACAAAATGAAACACGATGACTGCGCCTTTAGCTTGCGAGTCGCCTATTTGTCTTCAGGCACTTTGCCGTCTGCAAGATACCCGCGAATGTCAGCCATCCACTTAGTATCACAACCATAAACTTTAGTCTCGTCGTCAATTGGAATGTTGGCGATTTCGTGCGCTGGTGGCGGTTCCTCGCTATTCGGGTAAGCGTCCTCTCGCAATTCATTGAGCTGTTCGGGGAGAAGACCACGGTTAAAATTCGTATTGCCAGGGTCTAGCCTGTTGTTTTCTGCCATTACATCCGTTGTTTCGTCTGCCCCGACTACGTCGGACTGGACGAGATCCAGCGGATCTGTCGAGGGGAGAGTGGGCGAGCTTTTGTTAGGATCCGCCCTTCGCTTTGTGGCCTGATATCTCGTCAGTACGTTTACTTCCCTGGCGAGTTCGATACTTGGCTTTTCAATGAACTCAACCCGAACGATTCTTTGAAGATCTTTGTCGGACTGCGCCGATGAGCCGAGTGAAGCGAGGGCATCTGCTTGCGAGTTCTCTGCCCTTGGAATTCTTGTTAAGGTAAAGAACTCGAAATTCGCCGTCAACGTCTTGACGAATGCGAGGTATGTTTCATGCGTTCGTCTTTTGTTGCGTATTCGCCATTGAACTGATTCACGACGAGTTGCGAGTCGCAAAAGGCTTCTATCCTTGTCATCTTAAGAGTTTTAGCCAATCGAAGACCCGCGAGTAAGGCCTTGTATTCTGCCTCATTGTTCGATGCTCTGAAGCCAAGGCGGAAGATTCTCCGTCTGGTGACGACAGTCGAATGCCTACTCCCGATCCATGCTTAGATGACGAGCTGTCGACATGTAACTGCCAGATTTGGGATGAGTCCTTATTATTGCTTTATGATAAGGCTGTCGCCTCCGGTAGTTTGATTAGAAAATCGGCCAACACTTGTGCCTTGATTGTCGTTCTACTTCGATACTCGATATCGAATTCGCTTAATTCGATGGCCCACTTTGCGAGTCGCCCAGACTGTGTTGGGCTGTGGAGAACAGCTCGAAGCAGAAAGGTACTGCAAATCACGATCGAGTGCGATTTGAAAAAAGGTCGAAGTTTGGGAGCCGACGTAATAACCGCGAGTGCTAATTTCTCTGTCAGAGGATATCTCGTTTCCGCATCGGTTAAAGATTTACTGACGTAGAAAACTGGCTTCTGCTCTGTGCCGTCTTCGCGAATTAGAACTCCACTAACTGCCGAGGCGGAGACCGCAATGTAAAGGTAGAGCGGTTTCCCAGTTACGGGTTTGGTCAAAACAGGTGGAGTCGCGAGATATTGCTTCAATTTCTGGAAGGCTTCTTCGCATTTACCTGTCCACTCGAAGGCCTGTCAAGCTGGTTCCTTTTTATCCTTAAGCGTTTCATAGAAGGGCAAGCATTTGTCAGTAGAGCACGAGATGAATCTGTTCAAAGCAAACCGATATGACGGGTTTGCATGACGGACCCGCTCCTTCCTCTTCGGCGGCATCCGCGATATGTAGTTGCGATTTCCTTGACGGGCTCCCTGTCCGTTTTGAGCTTTTTTCGCGTCTCGCTCGGAATGGGCACTGTCGCCAGATTCCTTAGTTTGTGCGTGGTCATGAAACAAGACCGCGATGCCGACTGACTCCCTCTGATTGTTTTAATCCCAATTTTTGTTGGAAACTTAAGGCAGAGATTGTACGTCGAGGAGACGGCACACATCAAATTGAGCCAAGGGGTTCCCATTATCACGTTATAAATCGCCGGGTTGTCCGATACCGCGAACTCCACTATTTTTGTTACTCCTTCCGCACATACTGGAAGTTTGATCATTCCGAGTGTCATTGTCGTCTCGCCATTGAATCCGGTCAAAGGTTTGGGATAGGATTCGACTTGAGCGAGGTCGATTTCCATACGCTTAAGAGCATCAATGAAAATGATGTCGACTGTGCTTCCAGTATTGATCAAAACGCGACCCGTGTCCCATCCTGCGACGGCAAGTCGGATGACAAGCGGGTTGTCGTGTGGTTTGTCAATATTATCGATCTCATTTTCTTCGAACTGAAAGACATCGTTTGGGAACTTGGACGGCATGGGTTTGTTCTCTCCTACCTCAGCTCGTCTTTGGTAGACCTTGATTGACGAGATAGTATTTGAACAATAGCGTGAGCTGCCCATGATCATGTTACAGACTTTTTGCTTCGAGCCGAGGTGGACCTCGTCGTTATTCCGCCTGTCCCGTTTGTTATTCTTGCTATTGTCCACGGACGGACTGTCTCCTTCTCTTACATCGTCGAACTGCTCGAGCTTAAAATCGTTAACACTTATATTTCCTTTGAGATCTCCGGCGGCTAGCTTCGCTGCGAGTCGCATACCGAGCACTCGGCAGTTAGCCGTCGAATGTCCGACCATTTTGTGCAAGTCGCAATATGCGGATTCGTCGTAAGGCGAGTTCCTAATCCACGTATTGCTGTTATTACGACCCGGAGTGCCATTTCCGCGACCTCGCCCCCTTCCTCGACTGAAGCCTGGCGAGTCCACCTCGTAGTTATGGGCAGCCTTAAAACCTTCCTCGTGCTGCACAAAGTTTCCTGGCTTCTTCTTTGTTGCAGCTGGGGCTTCTCGGGGATTGAGAACTTTGGTCTTCCCGTACTTCTGGCCCAAAGCTCTGGTTTCATCCTCGCTTTTTGCGAAGCCATTGGCGCGATGAAGCGCATCCTGAATAGATGAGGGCTCATTGATCGTCATCTCCTTTCGGAAATCCGAGTCGTACCACAGGGCTTTTCGAAGCGCGCTCAGTGCGGACTGGTAGTCAATCCCCTTCACCTGAGTAAGCATCGCCTTAAAGGGTTCGATGAAAACTCCCAAGGGTTCGCTAGCCGCTTGCGAAATGGTGTAAAGATCAGCCTCGGACGTCCTGCGCTTGATTAAGATCGCGTACTGCTTTAGGAACGCTTCGGAGAGCTGCGCGAAGCTGTCGATTGAATTCTTCTTCATTCCCATGAACCAATAGAGAGCTGCCCCCTTGAGGTGCTCCACGAAGAGGAGGCAGCAACCAACGTCGATTTCGTCGAGTCGGAAATTGGCTCGCCCCATAGCGATTGAGAAAGCCCTAATGTGCTCCGTGGGGTCGCTCTTTCCATCATAAATTGGAAGCCTGAGCTTCCCCGGATCGGATAGACGCGCCTTCGTTATTCGCGCGGTGAAAGGAGTAGTGCGAGCTTCTTCGAGGATGCGGTCGATTTCTGGCGCCTTGCTGGTGGCGCGATGGACATGTGACCTCATATCCTTAAGATCGCGAGCTGTGTGCTGCATGATGTCTTTCAGCTCGTCCATCTCCTTTTGCTGCGAAGCGATAGCTCCGCGATTGGTCGGGGCTTCGGCCTGCTTCATCCATCGCGTATTCTCTGCGATTTCGCCCTCATCCCGACTTTGGACGCGACTTGTCGGCCGACTGGGTCGAGTGGTTCCGAATTCGCGTCCTTCTAGATCATCCGCGACTGCAACTACACCTCTAGTTGCATCTGCGATGAGGACGGCCCCGTCTCTGAGAGGCGTATGATCTTCGCGAGCCCCGCAAGCTGAAGGCGAGGCCGCTGGAGAGAAGTTAAAAGCGATCAGGGTGATGCGACGTATAGCATTGTGAGGTAGGCCTTGAGACTGACGAGCTGTCGACAACGCTTTGATCTCGGCGGTAAGGTTGTTGTTGATGGTTTCCTGGTTCTGCGATTGCTTGAGCAACTGCTCGAGCATTGCTTTGAGCTGATCGAAAGCGGCCGGTGTTGCCGGGTCGGCCAAGTTGGGATTGGCGGTCGCTTGGTTTCCTGTAGGGACAGATCTGCCCGCTTCCGCCTCCAATGCGGACTGGCTGCTTGCGTTTGCCTGCCCACTCTCGGCGAAACTCCCTTGGATCTGAACCACCTTCGGTTACTAGAGATTGCGGGTTCGTTATTGACATCTTGGCGAATTCGTCTAAGCGTTTGTTTCGTGTATGAAGCTAGTGTTGCGAGTAGGCCCCTCCTTCTAGCGCCAAATTGTGCGAGCTGGAATTATTGCACAATAGAATTTGTGAAGATTCTTCGAATTAGAGCTTCTTTAGGGTTTCAAACACTTAGAGAATATTGCGAATTAGGGTTCTTAGAAATTGCTCTTATTCATCAAGATCAGAGCTAAGTTTTGTCTTATTATCACTTAGAAATTTCGGATCCCCTCCAATAAGGGGGGGTACATGCTTATTTATAGAAATACAATTCGGTTGAGACAAACAGTGATGGGCCGTTAATGGGCCTCTGTTTTTTGGGCTTTAACCGCTGGACCAGTTTGGCGTATAAGACGTCGTTTTAGGCTTATCGATTCTTCTAGGGGAGATTTGACCCCTACACCGACTAGCGCCTAGCAAAATTTTGAACCTTGCGTTTAACCGAGCCAAACCCGTGATTGAAAATCAATTCGGTTTGGTTCTGCAGACTAAGTGTCGAGCGACACCAAACCCAGTGTCGATCGACACCCTCAAAAACCTTCGTGTCGATCGACAGACTCCTTGTGTCGCTCGACACGACCACCGGAATTCACATTTCTGGTTCGCGGGCGTTACATGAATAGTCTTTGATGAGACCATGGCCGACCCAGATCAAGGAGCTATAGAACCGCTTGTTGCCGAGGAGCAACTAGGAGTCACGGAGGTTCTTGAAGATGTTAAAGCCTTAGAAATCTCGAATGGTCCGATGACGAGATCACGAATACGACAACTTAACCAATCTATCTCTTTGCTTAAGGTTAAGATTACCGGCCAACTTCCTTTGATAGCTCATCAAACCACGTTGGTTATGATTCGAGCCGAGGAAGGATGATAATGGGAGGTGTGCGGCTTGTACTCTTTTTCCCCCTCTTCGGTTTTTCCCTTTGGGTTTTTCGAAAGAGGTTTTTAATGAGGCAAGTGTGCACACTTTGCCATTTCCCCATTATCATAACTTAGACCAATTTCTCAAGCCCATTTCTATCTTTAATTTATGTTTTATTTAAAATGTTTAAGGATAAGTGTGAGTGTGTTCACACTAAGTTAAACTTTCAAACTTCTCCTTTATTGTTGTCTTTTATTTTGCCGTGTATTGGGAAGTGGAGTGGGGGTTGTCCTTCCATCTTCTCCTCCTTTATATAGTGGTCGAAATCTCTAATAAGATTCATCAACTTTTTTTATTAAAAATCTCTCTCTAAATCGTTGATCAAACTGTGTTTGTGTGTAATATCAAACACTCTTTTTCCTTTCCTTTGTGCGTCATATCAAAGGTTTGGAGAAGCTTTGTAGTCCAAGAGACTTTCATCTCTCTTGAGAAGTACGCATCGATCCATTGTTTCGTTCATCGTTCACGTTCAAACCATTCATCTTCCATCACGAAATTCATCCATAATCATCTTTCCGCGTCTTCAAAACCTTTCGAAGTGATCATCGGACATAGATCCTTACGAGGAGTCTATCAGTCTTTATAAAAAAACAAAATTTTGCTCATATACAACATATAGTTTAAAACAATATATATTATATTATAAAATTTCAAAATTTAAATCTAATATCATATGGTATTGCTTACATGATGTCCAATTTTTACAAAATATAAGTGATTTAGGATACTAGTATTAAGGGTCGGATAACAAATTGAGTAATACAACGGATAATAAGAAAGATAATTAAAAAAAATTGATAAACGATACATGACCCTTACTCGCATGTAATTGGATTATAATATCTTTTACACAATTCGGAGGCCCAAGTACCGTTTTTCGAGATGGGTATGAGCTGGTAATAAAAAAAATAAGTAACGGGTATATGTGCCCAACACTACTATCTACTGTGTTAATTAATTAGTCGAAAATGAACAAGCTGTGACAAAGATGAACAAGAACCAATTTTACGTGAAAAGGGGATAGTTGGACTAGAAATCAGGCAGATTTGAATGCGTTGATTCCGCTATTTTAAGGGTGGAAAAAGCTTACTATTTAATGAGGGAAAAAAAAATATCATGTTCATTATTAATGCATGAAAGTGACGGGTAAGATTTTCAATTCATATCAACTTTTCGTCTTTTCTTCGAGACATCGACCCATTTCTTAGCAATATAATTTTAAGCATTTATATATATATATATATCTTCTTCCAAAAGTTTCTCCAATTTTACCTCTCTTTTGCGTATTCTCCTTTAGAAAACTTATACATATGTGGACCAAACTACATATATTGTTTTGTTATGAGTTTTCAATTCCTTTACATTGGTCGAAAATTAGTACCCACTATTTTAAAAAGAAAGTAAAATAAAATAAAATAAAAAACAAATGGGGACGACAGAATCTTGGGAGGTCACAGGATTATGCGCTCGTGCGGCCGAAGAAACTGACAAAAACGCCCCGAGCCCACCCCCATTTTTCATAAACCCCCTTCATTATTTATACCTTTTTGTTATTAGCCTATTTATTAAAAAATTTATCTTCTTGGGCCACCATCACCCTACTATGAAAAAAAAATTGAACCTACTAATAACGTTTACAAAAGACATCATCCTCCTACACACCAACGAATTTTAGAACTTTTTTCATGATTAAATAAATTAAAAAATCTCCAATTAGTCATTTTTTATTTTTTATATCTTCTATATGTATAGAAATATGCAATACGTGAAAGGAGACTTCGAGATATTATTTTGTCTCTTCCCCATAATCTATTCTTAATAGACTAATAGTACATGTTAGTGTCACGGATTTGTCGTCCTAATGTTATTTTTTTTTTTCTTAAGAGTTCTACTTAGATATTATCATATTCATATGGAGTAAATTTACCACACAATATATAACGTAAGGATATGGGCTCTTGCTTTAGGCCAATATTAATATCCGGAAAGAAGATCTATATATAAATTTCAACTTTCCCACAAATTAGTCTGATCCTCTCCATAGGTATGTATGGATTTTCCTAAGTTATCCAAAAAAAAGAAAAAGAAAAAAACGTTTGGTACATATTCATCTAGGTTTCTTTTGTTTTCTTATTAACTAGGTTAGCACCCGCATTGATACGCGAATAATCATATTAAACATTATTCAAAGCAATATTTAAGTTTTAGTTAATAACCGGTTGAGTTACTAAAATATATCGATATCCAATAAAATACGCACATTAAATCATTAGATGTAAATTTTTATCTACATTTTCATTTTTAATTCATTTCATACAATGCTTAAATATATAAGTGTAATTCAATTCATATTCTTAATAACAAAGAAACCAAATTATTATATTTTTACCCATAATGAATTTATATTCTTCAAATAATGTAGAATTAAATTAGGAGATAATAAACTTCATATAAATAATATCATAATACCTATAAATTAATTTAATAGTAGTTATTTTGTTATTGTCTTTTTAACTTATATAATTTTAATTTTTTACAATTTTCTTTCTTTTTAAAAAAATTAAAAGTACATATATTGTCTTAAGTCAACATTTTTCGTTTTTTTGTGATTCTATAATTATGTTGAAAAATATGCTTATAGAATTATACGATCTTTGAAATGGCTATATATATCTTAAACTTTTAAATTTAAATTTTTATTCCCTTCTATTTATTTATTTTTTGTTTTTCAGTTTATAAATCGTCTTTTCTTTTATCATTCGTACTTTTCTTTCATTCTCTTAAATATTTTTGATTTTCTACAACATATATTATCTCTAAGTTACTGTTTTTCAATTTTTATAGTCGTTATTTCAATTTTTTTACGACTTTGATTGTCTCAAGTTTTTTTCTTAATTTTTTAAAAATAATTAGTTTAAACTATAGTTTATACTATATTGGAAATTTTCTTGTTATTCTAATTAGTTCGGACTATTATAAATTTTTCTTTTTACTATTTGATTAGTTACTTAAAAATTACTTTGTTAATTTTCTATTTTTAATTTTAATTTTTCCTAATCAATTTTAGTATTAACATATGTCATTATCTCAATCAATATTAAACACATGTTACAATCTAGTGAATTACGATTTTGCTTATGTATCAATCTCTCGTCGACCGGGTTTCTTTTTATATAATAAGATATGTTTGGCTAGACTCACTAACGTATGTTTGTAAGATATGTTTGGCTAGACTCACTAACGTAGTTTTGTGTTTAGGTTATGAGTTAGATATGAACGAATTAGATAAATTTGACTTTATTTACCTAAATTAAGTTCACTGTATGCACGTGTAGCGCAAGCACGATGCATAACTGTATAAACAAATCAACGACGTGTCACATTTATTTTTGTTCGATTAAGGGCCCAATGTTTAGCAAAAAAAAAAGAACTAATTAATTTTTCAAACTAACAAAGGATTAACACGTACGAATAGTATTAGGGTGCAAATGGTTGTAGGTGAAAAGAAAAAAAGAAAAAAGAAAAAAAGAAAATTAATAAGAGGGAAAAAAATGAATAGAACAAAAAAATCATCTTCCAAATTTGTTTCACGGGTTCCTCTCACTTTTTTAGGGGTAACAAATCTAGAAGAATCTAGATATATTTGATTTATTTTTTATTTATTTGATGGAACCCACTAAATTTTAGAAGAAAACAAATATTCATCCCAAATGATGAAATTATAAAGAAATTGAAAAGAATAGTCTAACTTTAATCTTGTACCAAAAAGAAGTTGCTGTCACGTTTCTTGCATTCATAATTGGTCAACATTTGAAGAAATAATCATGTTGATCGTTCGAAACACTCAAGTTTCATGCATTAGACTAATAAAGAGACAGAGAGATGGATAAAAGAAAATTTAGGTAAAGCTAGTCACTTTATAAACTTAAAAATTATCGATCCGATTGTTTATTTCCAACCAACCAAACTTCATGTTTGATAGTTATTTTGTATTAATTATATGGGTAAATCAATAAATACAAACAGTACGGTGGATGTAATTTGTTGTAAAGAACATAGACAAGAACCATATTTGTTTTTTAATTTAACGAAGCTAGTGCTTTGTGCGTGTGTAGGGTTAGAAAGTTACATACACGCGTAGAAACATACGAGAATGGTGGTGGAGAATTAGGTCTCGACCGTAATTATCATTAAATTATTTAGATTTCTCTTATTTAATACATTCGTGCAGATTTTAATGGACACGAGAGACTTTTCGGGCTGAGTAATTCCTCTGTGATCCAAGCTGAAAGGGGTAACATTTTGAGATAACGGTCTGTTTAGTGATATAAAAAGATAAAAATAGCAATAATAGATAGGGTTTTAGGGAATAAAAAAATTTATTTGGAATCATCGTATCTCCTGTGACCTGTGACCACGTATCG
The DNA here is from genome assembly GCA_963576765.1 of Draba incana. Taxonomy (NCBI): domain Eukaryota; kingdom Viridiplantae; phylum Streptophyta; class Magnoliopsida; order Brassicales; family Brassicaceae; genus Draba; species Draba incana. The sequence continues at coordinate 12,490,249 of OY755207.1, forward strand.
AAGTAGGGTTACTGTTCTAAATGTAAAGTTAACTCCTGTAACCAAGGTCGTTATTGGGCCGTAAGCCTAGTTTATACTAATATATGCATACTCAGATTCCTGTTTTACCAAGGATCAGATCCACTCAGAAGAGATATCTGGAACCTAATAAATGTCTGGTAATAAGGCTTTATTATCAAGGACTAAAGGACCTGGAGAGAAAATAGTATCGAGATGTCACTAATGGTTGTTTTGTAGGGGCAAATCATTACCGAAACAATTTGGCGTTAGAAGGAATGCGACAATAGAAGAAGGGATGATCCACAACACGGAAATCAAATGATCAAACATGCTCCTTGTAGAAAAACTGAAGATAGGGGTGGGAAACAAGGAAATGTCGAAGCTGCCCAAAAATAAAGGCACCAATCATGGAAAAAGGTCAAAAGGACACCATAATGTAGAAGGCGAGGCAAAAAGAGAAAGTGGATATCGGGATAGAAAATATAACAGGGTCGAAAGCGCTCAAAGGGAATTGCATCTCCATGTGACGCTACCCGTCTACTACCAAGAGAAGACGATAAATGTCAATTTTATACTGATCAAGGGTCCCGTACGAGGAAACCCCATAATGAAAGCGAGAATACATCAACATGAGAGAGTGAGGCCATATAATAGAAGAAGTGCGACAGTAGAAGAAGGGAAGATCTAAGACTGATTACGAGTCGTAAAGAAAAGACAAATATAATGGCGAGCAAGGTTTTTTACAAAAAACACACAACGTGGAAAAAAAAGCAGAACACCAAAAAGCGATCAACTGAAATTAGAAGTAGTCAAGCGAGCAAATTATTTTCCTACTCCCAGAAGATTCTGGAAGCATTTCCACCTTTTGTTTGGATCGAAGAACATCGCGAAGAGGAATAATAATCTCATCAACGAGGGACATCATCGTCACCATCTTCCAAACACGATTCTTCACACACCAGAGCGCGCGACAGAATGATTCTACTTCCATCTGATGACCCCGAGTGGACAAGCACTCCTCGCTCCCAAAATGGCCCTTTAAAGTATAAGTGGCGCCCTCGTCAGGAATAATCATGGGATAATTTAAAGTTGTCGTAGCAGCAAAGACGAGGGTCTAAAAAAAATGTGGAAAGAACGACAATTAGGAACCACAAAAAAATCAACATGCGGTCAATTAAAACAAAAAAATGCCCAATACAAGGGCAGTAGGGGAGGAGGACCATTGAACTAATCCCAAATCCCGAGTCCCGAGAAGGTGTCGTTGGGACAACCCACATAGCTGTCCATGAGAATCTTAGAAAAAGAAGGAAGGAAGACTCGGGATACAGCTAAGGCAACTCAAAGAAGATCGCTAGGAAAGTCATGGTACAACTCTATTGCGGGAAGAGGAATAGTTGTCGTCGTCACGAACAAAGACAAGGTTATAAGAAGGCTAAAAAATAAACTCTTAAGATAAGAAGATGAGTTTCACTTGGGGCTCTCCTTGAAGACAGGATTCGAGTCAGGTTGTGTAGATGAATAAACATGTAGTTTGTGGCATATTTTGAGACGTCTCGCATCCAAATGTCGAATTACACTAGGCAGGCCCTACCTTCTGGTAGAGGGATATGATAAAACACAGCGGCTAATCGGAAAGGCTTGATGGTAAAAGCCTCGGCCACCGTTTTGCCAGAAAAAGGAATCCCGGTGAGACTGGACAATATTTGGAGAGAGATAGTTATCGCCCGTAGTCATTAACACATGAAGGCAACGACTGAGTCGTACTCGGTAAGGATCTCAGAAGGTTGTAGGATTACGTATCGGGAGATGCTGAGGAGTCCTCATCAATAGAAAACACTACTTATTAAGTATAGATCCATTGATCGCGAAGAGAAATGGTCAGATCAGGCTCACTAGTGGAACGATGACTATAAGGAAAAGACGGGGCAATGTCAGACAATATAGTCACTAGCAAAAAGATGAGGAAAAAGAGAGGAAGAAATGAGTCTTAGTCGAACAAAGATAAAAACATAGTAAGACGTGAAGTCCTCTTATATAAGAAAGAAACTAACATGCATAGAGATAGGCAACAATTACCAAGAAAATGATGTCGTTACGGAAAAAAAACATAGAAGTCACACCGGTCCGTTTCGAACTAAGAAGAACACGAGTAGCCATTGGAAAAAGCAAAGGATTGTAATAAATAAACTTATGCATGGATGTAGGAAAATCCACATGTCAGCACCTTATAAAGTACAGCGTGGGAACCGAGGGGGAATGGGAAAAAATCACCAATCTAGAGGTTCAACAGGAGGCGAGGCATGTGATAATGATTTTTAAGGTCCTACGAGACATAACATGCACGAGGATAAGGTGTACAGAGCACGCACCGAACCGCGCTACTAGCATGAAGTCGCAAAATAGGCTTTAACCCAACCATCCCACCATCAACTGGACCCAGGTCCAACATGGATCACCCCTTGCTCAAGAAACGACAAATGCGGTCTAGCCATGATGAACATGAGCAAATAACACTTGGTTCGTAAATGATTTTTCCATATTCGCATTTACATATAATATAAAAAGGCTTTTTCATCATTAAAATTTTGAAAGTGTTTTCCAAAAAATTAAAAAAGGTTTTCCGTATTTCAAAGCTAATAACTAGAGAATAATATATATATATATATATATATATATATATATATATTTAACTCGAACCTGGGATAAGGTGGATGGGTTACTTTCTTGCTAAGAATGAGATGCTTTAATATCATGTATGATGTATAGGGAAGAGGCAAGATAATACAACATACGGTCAGCACCCCAAATAATAGGATCGTCTCGATTACCTGGTTCCTGTAGCCTTCATGCGGGAGTTCTCATACTATCCCTTTAGGTTTTTAGACTCAGGTTGTCGCAACCTTTGTTGTGGGATCTTGTTCCTTTCGATGTCTCAAGACTTAGGCAAAGGCCTCCAGGTCTCCGGAATCGGGCTCTGATCCGGAGATTATGGGTGCCTCCTCCCGACTATGTACATAACCGTCAATAAGGTAACTATCTCGACCATGTTGGGGTTTTAATTCCCGAATAACTTATGAACAAATGAGAAATCCTGAGTTTAACTGTCGCTTTGTGGCCATACGAGGATGATAATCAAGTTTCTTATATCTTATATCTTGCAATAAAATGTAAGACTAAGAGTAAATAATCGAGGGATTCCAACCCTAGAAAGACTTCTCGGAGAGTAATCCAAAGCAATTTGGTGAACTCCTAACCCGTCGTGTTAGACCGTCAATCTACACTAACTAGTGGGTGACATTTGACAAATGGAGACGCAACCTAAGAGTAACAATCGAGGGATTCTACTCTTAGGTAAACTCTGTATCAAAAAATCCAAAGTATTGTAGAGGATTCTAATCTCGTTATCTAAGACCATTCAATCTAGACTGACTAGGAGACAACTTTTGACAATTTGGGATGAAACCTAAGAGTAATAAAATCGAAGGATACTACTCTTAGGCAGAGTTTCTGGTAGGGAATCTAGAGTTACCTGGAAGTTCCCAAACCGATCGTCTAGGATCGTCAATCAGGGATGATTAATAGTCAACATCTGCTAATGAGGATGAAGTTTATAAGTAAATTCAAAGGGTTCTACTCTCAAATGGACTTCCTGGATGGAAAAAAATCTAAAGGATCCCAAATCCGCTGTCTAATTCTAAACCTAGGTTTGAATACGGGTAATATTTGGCAACAGAAAGAGATTTTTGGAGTCAAAACCACCACGGAGTTCAGCTCTATAATTGATCATCCGGGGGCATATCTATGGTCAAACTTGGATGTGTGCAATCCGACACCCAATCTTAGTTATCTTGGGCTTGATATCAGGATAAACCACATAACTAATGGGGTCTAGGACTTCTAAGAACAGAGCTGAAAGGCGAAAAGCTAGGAATCCAACACCACGGGTACTTTGAACACAACTTCTATGCAATATTATATATGTGCACTGTATTTTTTTTGAAGGTACAATATTACTCGACCAACGGAGGGGACAATTGTTGAGGATGAAATAATCTTCTTTTGAATCAGCGCCACCACTTCTTTTTTGGTGGCGCTGATTCATTGCATGGGTCCTAAGCATCAACATTTTTCGTCCACAACCACCACCACTTCGTTTTTGGTCCACATCCACCGAGATTTCTGTTTTCACTGTCTCCGTCCAAAACCATCATCCACCCATCTATCACCGTCTTCGTTTTCGTCCACAACCACTTTCTCCGTCTTTGTCCACCACCATCCACCATTGTCTCTGTTTTTCGTGAAGATAGTGTTACGCAGACAATAGATTGTCCATGAAAATCGTGACATGAGTTACTCATTAAAATTTTTGACAGAGAGAAAGTTGTCCACTAAATTTGGGCGAGAGAGAGAAAGAGAGAGAGAGAGAGAGAGAGAGAGAGAGAGAGAGAGAGAGAGAGAGAGAGAGAGAGAGAGAGAGAGAGAGAGAGAGAGCAATCCATCACTGTCTCCGTCATGCCCATCGACCACCGTCTCCGTCACCACCATCTAGCACCGTTTCCATTGCCACCACCCACCATTTATCCACCATCTTCATCATTATTCACCATCTTTTTCAGCATCAACATAAAGAGAGGAAAAGATGAAGAGAGAAAGAAAAATGAGAGTCGGAAGAAAGAGAGAGAGAAAGGTGAAGAGATTTGTTAATTAAAAAGAGATAAATTTGTCAGTTTACATAGGTTGTAGTAGATTTTTGAGGGAAAAATAAAATGTGATATTTTCTGAACATAAAGTTTTTGGAAATGGTACATTTTGTAATTTTCTTTATACTACAAGCACTACTTACACTTTTAAAACTAAAATTAGAATAATTTCAATCACAGCCGGATTTGAACCAATTTTTATGAAACATTTGAAAGGGGCCTCCAATTTGTAGGGGCCCCACTAATTTTTTTTATAAAAAATTGTATATATTAGTCTATCAAAATATGTTTATTTGGTAATGAAAAACCGAAGATTTAGTGAAAGAAGTTTTTTTTCTTAATTTAGCTTTTTATTTGAAATTTTATGATGAAAATGTAAAAATGCTATTTTATTTCATAAAAGGAAACATGTAGGTTTGTAACCGAAATCATATTTTATAAAAGAAAATTATTGAAATTAAATGTCGATTATTTTTTTTTCGTGTGGGGCCCAAGAACTTTATATCCGGATTTCAATATAAGTAATTTTTGGCTCTATTTATTTTGTAAGCAAAAACTACCGCAAGTGTACCATCAATTGCACATTCTCTCTACACTTTTCTTTTTATTGAATGGTTACACATGAAAATGTTACGAGTTACGTTATCTCGCAGTGAACAAAGTTACTAATCAAAATTGAAAATAATCAACTGAAGTGTTGAGTTAAAAAAAAACATATGCCAATAGTAGTACATTACGAAAGCTGAAATATGTTTCAATAGGGTGTGAAGTATGTGATTATCTATTTTTCTATAATACATACTTTTGGCTGAAAAATGGTTTATTGTAGAGCTCTACTTTATTGTACTATAATCATAAACAGGAAATGAACTTAGCACTTTTTTCTCTACACAATTGAACAAGAAAAAAATAATACACTATAGGTTATTGCCCTTGCATTTTGTTATTTCCTCCTAACTCTTGTTCTTATTCTAAATCTTATACTGGTCACATCCATAATTACTTCTTTTTTTTAGAAATCACAAAATTGCAGTATTTATTGTTTCCTATTCCCCAAAATCACCACAAAAAATAGATTGTAATCCTAAAATTTTAGAATTCTTGTCTAAATTAGTTACCGTAAAACTTTCTCAAAACAAATTTGTGTGTGTGATATTTTTTGATTATTTTATCAATGTTAGTATAGTAGTATTTGAAAAGACGTGAAATTAGAAAAGAGTTGTAGATGACTAGATCTTTAAGAGGCAGAAACTCTCTCTACCAAAAGCCTAGCCGCCTCACAAATCAACTTTGCCATTTTCCCTTTTCCGGTATACGGTGGCTCTAACCGCCACCGGAAAGGGGAACCTCTTTGTCTCTTCTTCTTAGTTAATCGAATTTTGTTTCTTGGTTCTATAGGGTTCGGTTTTGTGTTCATGTCTCTGATATGCTTTGTCTGGGGGCTTGTTGATGGCGTTTTGCTTTGGATCTTGTTTCGATGTTGAGCCTTGTTCCCCTTATGCGCTTAAGAACGATGTTAGGGGTTGTGTCTGAAAGTCGTCTCACTGTCGTTCGTGTCTCTCCGATTGATTTGTCGTTTGAGGGTGGAGTTGGTGGTTCAAATCGGTGTGGTAAGGCTGCTCTGTGGTTTGAGGAATGCCTCAAATCTTTGTCCAAAAATTTCTTTTCTTCTACGACTATTGGGTATTCTCTCATTTTGCAGATCTACTGTGCCTCGCCGAGGCACTCTTTCTTGGACTCTCTCTATAACGCCCCGACCGCTCCTTCCATGGGCTACGTCCACTCTCAAGCCCGTTGGCCCACCATGTTTGACGGTCGGTGCGTTAATCTGAGAGGCTCTAAAGTCTTTTTTACTAACCCTGCAAATCACCACACGATTTTTCCCCGTGTTTTGTCTTCACTCACACGATAATGGAAATGACTTCCCAATAGGTCACCCATCATGAGATTGCTCCAGCTCAAGCACGCTTAACTATGGAGTTCTCACAAGACATGTGCCCAAAAAGATAAGTACACTTCGGTGATATATGTAGTCAAATCAATTCTTTTAAGCCTCTCTGCATATACCGCATATGCCACATATGCCCTAATATCGCGGTATCACAATCACCCCACTAACAGATCGTAATATCCTCGTTGCGCATACCAAGATCGTTACCCTCGACAATCTGACTCACACAGTTGTTAGGGTTCGCTCTGATACCACTTATAACGCCCCGATCGCCTCTCCCATGGGCCTCCGTCCACTCTCAAACCCGTGGGCCCACCTAGTTCGACGATCGGTGCGTTAGTTCGGGAGGCTCAGAAGTCTTGTTTACTAACCCTGCAAGTCACTACATGATCTTTCCCCGTGGTTTGTCCCCACTCACACGATACTAGAAATGACTTTCGAGTAGGTCACCCATCATGAGATTGCTCCAGCTTAAACACGCTTAACTATGAAGTTCTCTCAAGACCTGTGCCCAAAAAGATAAGTGCACTTTGGTGATATGAGTAGCCAAATCAATTCTTTGAAGCCGCTCCGCATATATCGCATGTATCACATATGCCCTGAAACTGGGGTGCACACTCTCCCTTCTGAGACTCTGTTTTTTGTCCTTTTAGTCTCCCAGTTCGATTGTGGCTAGTCCTCAGAGGTATGTTCCCTGGTCTTCATTATGATGTTGAAGGCCATGGATTCTCCTCCTCTTATATGCGATTGATTGAGGACGTTGGTCGCTATACGTGTGGAGTTTTCTTGGTTTTTTGGGTTGGGGTCATTGTTCTCTGCTTGCTATCGGATATTGTCGCATGATAGATCATTTGCCGGTATTTTAGTGGTCTCCTTTTGGTCAATCTCTCGCGACATATGCTCTTCAATCTCCTCTCAGTCCGGGTTTTAGCTTGATTTGGTCATGGCTGCGTAGAGCACGAGTCTTTTCACAACTATTCTCTTTATGTGCTGGTCCTCCTTCGATATGGAGTTGATTTGGGTTGCTTTATCTTTTCTTATAGGGCTTTTCTCTTGCAAATGGTTGTTTGGGATCTAACCGGTTCTGAAATCGGTGCTGCTTTCGTCTCTGTAGCTGCTTCAGCGGGATTAGAATGTGAGACGCACCTTGTCTTTACTATAAAGATTTTTTCGGGATCTTCTCTTTCGGGTTTAGCTTGTATCAAGGCGTTGTAACCTTGTGGATTCTTATCCCTTCTACGCCGTTCTGTGGAAGTGCTTCGATATTTGATGGTATCCGACTTGCCATAGTATTAAGTTTCGGTCTTTGTTTGGTGAGGTATAATCTATTCGACACGGTTTTGGTCATCCCTGCGATTGGTTTGTTGCGAGAGTTCTTGTTGTTTGGTTCTGTATCCTTTTTATATTTTTTTTAGTTTGATCAGGTGGTGTAATTCTCTAGTTCATGTAGTCCATGGCTTTTTTATGTTCAATATATATGGAGATGACAAAAAAAAAAAAAGATGACTAGATGCATAGACAAAAAAAACAAATAAGAGTTTTCGACTTTTTAGTCTTGTAGATGTATAGTTTTTTATAATTCACTTACCAATCACAAATCTAGTTAGAGCTTATAAACAAATTTATACATGTAATATTAGGACTGGATCTACTTAACAAATTTATAAAGAAATATATCTTTTGGACCTCGTTCTCCCAACTTTTTTTCATTTTATTTGTTAACTACGGTTATGATTTTAACATATAACCGATTTTGACTCCAAACAGACCAAAGACAGTTTTGCGGGCATTTTGAAAAATTGAAAGATGACTATTTTCCATTCTTACTTACAAACATGAGTTTCAATCGCATACATCACTGCAATTAATATATACGGCGCATCAAAAAAATTCAAACACATTAAAATCCAATTGATCCGAATCATTTAATTATATTTAAAAATGTAACATACATCGAACAAATTATAATTTACATGTTGCACAAATAATGAGATTGGAGATTTCATTGACATTAACAAACGAACATTAAAAGCAACAAATCTAGTCCCCGCAAAACCAGGACCTTTGTTAGATTTATAATTAATATTGGGTTTGATGATCTACTGTTAAATTAATTGAAGAAAACCTATTAGGTGGGATTAATAATTACAAAAAAAATTAGTCTATAATATAATGATTATGCATCCTCTTTTCACGTAGGATTAGTCTCCTTAGTTTTGTCTTGTTTAGCTTTTTCTTCTTTCTTTTCCAAACTTTCTTCTCTTTGGCTTTTACAAATTTCCAACAAAAGACGAAAAATAAGACAAGAGATTTCATTCACTATCTTCTTCATCGGTAAATTCTATCTCAACTGCTCTCATTTTGTCAAGCACATAAAAAAGTACTCTCCTTTATTTATTTTTCCAGGAAAATTCTTGTTTTTATTTCCGGGAAAATTCGTTTTTTTTTTTTTTAAGTTCGCTTTTCTGGGTAGTGGTCGTACGAAACACGCATCCTTGTGGTATGTTAAAAAAAGCTGTGGAATCTTAAAGCAGCCCCTTTTTTTTGGTTGAATTCAACAAACAATCTTTTTTCCTGGTCCGACCATCTCTGCAACATCGTACTTGAGGGAGGAGACAACACTGGCAAAGACCATCTGTGTCTTCTTCACTTGGAGAATTCTCTCTCTGTCTTCTGTACTTGTGGTCTTTGTCACAGCCTTTGAATCCGCTTTTTGCTTATTCAAAATCCTCTTTCTCTCCACCACATATACATGTATGCATCTTCTTCTTCTTCCTCTTCTTCTCTTAAAATACTTGATTCTTTACTGTTATTGAGAAAAATTAATCTTAAATTCACTTTGGATTTTCAGTTTTGCAAGCTCTAATGGAGGATAGGGTTTTCTTAACATGTCCGCTAGTGAATACGAAGTAGAAGAAAAGAAGATCCTTGAGCTCGAAAATTTGAATCTTTATGCGGATGATTCTTGTAGGAATTTGATCGAACATTTGGTGGGCGAAATATAATGAAGCAACAATGCCAGTCTGTGATACTCTGCTTTCTCGTCTTCTTTCTAGTGGTAGACGCTTATGGAAGACGGCTACTCAACGACGACGACCAGAGCGAAACTGCTCTATTAACAACGTTCAAACAAAGCTCCGTCAAGTCGGATCCTAACAACTTTCTGGGTAATTGGAAATACGGGTCGGGTCGTAACCCATGTTCTTGGAGAGGCGTCTCTTGCTCTGACGATGGTAAAGTCGTTGGTCTTGATCTACGAAACGGCGGTCTCACCGGAACCCTAAATCTCAAAAATCTCACGGCGTTATCGAATCTCCGGAATCTCTATCTCCAAGGAAACTCCTTTTCCACCTCCGGGGAATCCTCTGTTTCTTCTGCTTCTGGATGTTCTCTTCAAGTTCTGGACTTATCTTCGAACTCGATTTCGGATTATTCAATGGTGGATTACGTTTTCTCGAGCTGTTTGAATCTTGTTTCTGTTAATTTCTCGAACAACAAGCTCGCCGGAAAATTGAAGTCTTCTCCGTCGACGATTAGTGAGAGAATCACCACCGTCGATCTCTCGAATAATCTCTTATCGGAAGAGATCCCGGAGACCTTCATTTCTAATTTTCCGGCGTCTCTGAAACATCTGGATTTATCACACAACAATTTCTCCGGTGACTTCTCCGCTCTTAGCTTCGGGCTCTGCGAAAACCTCTCGGTATTCAGTTTATCACAAAACAACATCTCCGGCTACAAATTCCCGATTAGCCTGTCGAATTGTAAGCTTCTCGAGACGTTAAACCTCTCTCGAAACAGTCTCGCCGGAAAAATCCCCGGTGATGAATACTGGGGAAATCTCCAGAACTTGAAGCAGCTCTCTCTCGCTCATAACCGTTTCTCCGGCGAGATTCCACCGGAGCTTTCTCTGCTCTGTCGAACACTAGAGATCCTTGATCTCTCCGGTAACAGTCTCACCGGTGAGCTACCGCAACCGTTCACCTCCTGTAGCTCATTACAAAGCCTGAATCTTGGAAATAACCAACTCTCCGGCGAGTTTATAAGCACCGTTGTGAGTAAACTCCCAAGAATCACTTATCTTTACTTGCCTTACAACAACTTTTCAGGCCCTGTTCCGATTTCGATCACCGAGTGTGCTAATCTTCGAGTTCTTGATCTGAGCTCTAACGAGTTTACCGGGGAAGTACCGTCTGGTTTCTGCTCACTTCAAAGCTCACCGGTTATAGAGAAGTTGCTTATTGCCAACAATTACCTCTCAGGAACTGTTCCTGTTGAGCTTGGTAAATGCAAGAGCTTGAAGACATTAGATCTCAGCTTCAATGCTCTCACTGGTCTGATTCCGAAGGAGGTATGGTCGTTGCCGAATCTTTCCGACTTAGTTATGTGGGCGAACAATCTCACCGGTGGAATCCCGGATAGCATTTGTGTCGACGGAGGAAATTTGGAAACGTTAATCCTAAACAACAATCTTTTAACCGGTTCTATTCCTGAATCGATTTCTAAATGCACCAACATGCTCTGGATCTCCCTTTCTAGTAACCTGCTTACTGGCAAAATTCCGGTAGGGATTGGAAATCTCGAGAAATTGGCGATTCTGCAGCTCGGGAACAATTCTTTGACCGGGAATGTCCCACGTGAGCTCGGGAAATGCAAGAGCCTTATCTGGTTTGATCTGAACAGTAACAATCTTACTGGGAATCTCCCAGCTGAACTTGCAAGCCAGGCCGGACTGGTAATGCCTGGAAGCGTCTCTGGTAAACAGTTTGCGTTTGTGAGAAACGAAGGCGGGACAGACTGTAGAGGTGCAGGCGGTTTAGTTGAGTTTGAAGGCATTCGTCCAGAGCGATTAGAGCATTTTCCGATGGTTCATTCTTGTCCCCTGACTCGGATTTACTCAGGCTTGACCATGTACACTTTCTCCGGAAACGGGAGCATGATCTACTTCGACCTTTCTTACAATGCGATTTCAGGTTCTATCCCTCTGAGTTACGGTCACATGGGATATCTGCAGGTCTTGAATTTGGGACATAATCTTTTAACCGGAACCATACCTGATAGCTTCGGGGAATTGAAAGCAATTGGAGTTCTTGATCTATCGCATAACGATCTCCAAGGATACTTACCTGGATCACTTGGAGGACTCTCTTTCCTCAGCGATTTAGATGTTTCTAACAACAATCTAACCGGACCAATACCATTCGGAGGCCAACTTACGACGTTTCCAATCACAAGATACGCCAACAACTCTGGCCTCTGCGGGGTTCCTCTGCCACCTTGCAGCTCTGGTTCCCGTCCTACGGGCTCCCACGCTCAGCCTAAGAGACAAAACATTGCGGCTGTGATGATCACTGGGATTGTGTTTTCTTTCATGTGTTTTGTGATTCTTTTTATGGCTCTTTACAGAGTAAGGAAGGTTCAGAAGAAAGAAAGACAGAGAGAGAAGTACATTGAGAGTCTTTCAACGTCTGGTAGTAGTAGCTGGAAGCTCTCTAGCGTTCGTGAACCATTGAGCATCAATGTTGCAACGTTTGAGAAGCCGTTGCGAAAACTCACTTTTGCACACCTTTTAGAAGCCACAAATGGGTTTAGTGCTGATAGTATGATCGGATCAGGCGGGTTTGGAGAGGTTTACAAGGCTCAACTCGCTGATGGATCTATTGTAGCGATCAAGAAACTGATTCAAGTCACGGGACAAGGCGATAGAGAGTTCATGGCTGAGATGGAGACGATTGGAAAAATCAAACATAGAAATCTCGTTCCTCTTTTAGGGTATTGCAAGATCGGCGAAGAGAGGCTTCTTGTATACGAGTACATGAAATACGGTAGCTTAGAGACCGTTCTACACGAAAAGACCAAGAAAGGCGGAATCTTTCTTGACTGGTCCGCGAGGAAGAAGATTGCAGTCGGAGCTGCTCGTGGGCTAGCTTTCCTGCACCATAGCTGCATTCCTCATATTATCCACAGAGACATGAAGTCCAGCAACGTTCTTCTAGACCATGATTTTGCAGCCCGTGTCTCGGATTTCGGTATGGCGAGGCTGGTGAGCGCTCTGGACACGCACTTGAGTGTGAGCACGCTCGCTGGTACTCCCGGTTATGTTCCACCAGAGTATTACCAGAGTTTCCGGTGCACCACCAAAGGAGATGTCTACAGCTACGGAGTTATACTTCTCGAGCTTCTCTCAGGCAAGAAACCGATCGATCCAGAGGAGTTTGGTGAAGAGAACAACCTCGTGGGATGGGCTAAACAGCTCTATAGAGAGAAGAGAGGAGCTGAGATTCTTGATCCAGACCTGGTAATCAATAAATCTGGCGATGTTGAGCTTTTACATTACTTGAAGATTGCGTCTCAGTGTCTAGACGACCGGCCTTTTAAAAGGCCAACTATGATTCAAGTAATGACAATGTTCAAAGAGTTTGTTCATGTCGATACAGAGAACGATAGCCTCGATGAATTTTCTCTCAAGGAAACACCTTTGGTGGAAGAATCACGAGATAAATAGCCTTAAAACTATTGAGAGATTGTGGAATCCATGCGAGGGAGACCAAGAAAGGTTTGAAATTTGTACTCTTCTTCCCATTTTTGTTGTAAGTGACTTAGTGTATATAAAAAAATTACAACACCACCAGTCTCTAGATGTGGAAGAAGCAAGAAAGAAACATGACATTGAAGGTTTTTTTTGCTTGTTTGTTACTTATATGTTACACATTTCTTGGCTATAGAGAAATACTCCATTGTACAATTTTTGTAGCTTTGTTATATTTTATATGATAATATAGTTTGTTTAGTTTAGTTATGTTCTCTAAATTTTGAATAATTATTATACGAGATCATACGGTGTTGGAGCATGTGTTATATTGGTCAGAGAGATGCGGTCAGAATTGCTCTTTCCAACTGATGCGATCGCATCGAACCGAACTTAGCCCTCAAGTCTTATTGGCCTAAACTCTTTCTGAATATAGAACTTTTTCGATATTCTGTTAGTAAGCCACTCTCTAAACTCTTATAGGGTTAAACTCTCATTCCACATTATTGTATACCTACAATAACATTGGCCTAAGGAACAAATTAGGTTCGGTTGCACTTCGGCTAGTGAGTTGCTCCCACCTCTAAGTGCAGGTCAAAGTCTTCTCAAGAACCTTTTCACCTGAGTCTGCTCATCCTCCATTAATTCCTCAACCAGCATAAACCAGGAGTCTGCTGAACTCCGCATCAGACTCTCGCACAGACCGGTCACCCTAGATCAACTCTACAAACCGCGTCTGTAACCGGTCCACAACCTCTTGAGAAAAATATTTAGCATTGAACTTAACCAAGGCCTCGAATGGAAACATCTTTTTTTTAATCTTATGTCTTTCATCTTTTGTCTGTTGTCTGTCGTCTGTTGTCTTTTGTCTGCAGTATCTTTTAGACAATTTTAAAAGATTGAATGGTAAAAATGATCTTTTGAACATCTATGAATTATAAACTAATGTTTAAATTGTTTATATTAGTTGATATTAATTATATAATTAAATAAAATATATAATTAAATAAAATAAAAAAGCTAGTTGCGAAAAATATAAATTTGTAATAGTCATGAATTTGATATATCTGAATTAAAATTTAGCAATATCATAAATATTAATATAAATTATATATATAATTTGTGTATATGTTAATAAAGAAATGGAAAATATAAATTTGTAATATTTTAGTATTAAATACGTAAGAACAAACAATAATTGGTATCAACTTACCTTAAATAATTGATGTCAAGATATAGTGAGCTTTTTCTTAATGAAGGAAATAATTTTTGTTGTGAAAAAATAAAATAATCGTTAAAAATAATATTTGGTTTTGTTTTAATATATAATTACTTGATTTGGCAAAAACAAATATGAAGAGAATCTTGATAAAAGATAGAAAAACGAGTCTTTTAAAAATTCTTCTTTGAAATCTCTTGTCTTAAAAATGTTGTATTTTCTTGTATTTTTTAATTAAAAATAAGATAAGATTGATTGGCTAGATTTTGTCTTTAAGACAAAAGACATAAGACATAAGACATGTCCATTCGAGGCCCAAGAATTCTCCCTAAGTCCACATTGTCTGCCTCCTCTTGGCCTCAATACTTCTCCACCAAAGATGTGCATCACTATCCCGATAGTGAATCGCCAGATCCACTCGATACTCCTCAGGACACCTGCTAGAGCGTATATTCCGCTCCAACCTCACCCGCCACACATCAACCTTCTCAGGACTGACACTACCCGAGAAAAATCTCGTGTTAATCCTCTGCATCCGACCCATCATATCCAGATAAGAAGGAACCTCTTCTACAACCGGAACTCTCGGATGCACCTCTGCCACCCCTTGTGGCACTACTGAAGCCTGCACTGGTAACGCACCCGGCAACCGATACAACAGCAAAGTCAGCAGATCTGCCAAACGATCATCTCGGCCATGAGCTTCTCCTGCAGCCGTACCTGCACATGGCCAGTACTCATATAGACACTCTCACTTGTCTCACTCACGGACCCATCCTGATGCGTCTGCAGATTAGCAACCTGCTCCTGCGTGGCACTATAGGCCACACTCTCGGCAGACACACTCACTCGCCCCCGACCACGACCACGACCTCGACCTCGACCTCGACCTCTAGCAGCTGAATCCATCACTCACTGTATTTCCCAAAAATGCAGACTAAGCATACTAGAAATCAAAAATAAAAATCACACAACAATTATCGTGGAATCTCATTGAAGGCTCGAAGAGAATGATCTAAAACTCCAAAACTAATAAAATTGACTAACTACTCATTATCAATATCACCACATAATCTCAAATCGACCATTTAACCGCCCTAAAACCGTAAGGGCTCTGCTACGAGACTGAAACAACCTAACCTTTTTTTTTTTTTAACATTTAATTCCGAATTAAATATTCTCATAAATATTTAACCGAATTAAATATTCTCATAAATATTTAATTCTCAACTCAATTAAACCAGCAATTCAATCATTAACCAGCGGAAATCATAACATCAACTAAACCAACAATTAAACCAATAAATCATTAAAACCAGACAATAATCATTTTATCTAAAACCAAGTGCTAACCAATATCAAATTCCAAATTCAATAATTGCAAACAAACAACAACCTAAACCAGGTTCTAATATATAGAACCACATAATCGAGACCCTAAATCATCATTTTCTTCATTGCCATGATCCCACGGTGGCACTTTCTCTTTACCTGCATTACATGGAAAACTAGATGTGTGAGTATAATCATAAATACTCAGTGAGACGGTCATTCCATCTACCGACTATACACACAGGGATAATAGAACGACAATTCAATTAAAGATTAAATTCAACAAAGTCGAGACATAACAAATGAAATTCACTAAAAATCAGTATTGTGTCGACCGACACAGACTGCAAAATCGTGAAATTGAACCATCTCCTCTCTGGTTTGATTTCCATTTGCATTATGAGTTGAAACCTGAAAACACACATAAATAAAACAGACCAAAAGCCACGAAATCACAGAGACAATATCACAAGCTCATCACCGAACAAATCCATACACAAAAATCAACGATTGTAACGTTTTATTTACCCAGATAAGTCATGGTCGCGCACTCACCTTGGTTTTGGGATTTGATTTAGGATTAGGACATGATTGAGCACGAAAATCAGAGACTTCTTCCTCTAGAAATCACCAACACTCGACCCTCTTACTCACAAAACCTCACTCAACCTTTTCTAAACGTCAAGGAACAAGAACACTTGACTTTCTCTCTTCCTCTTCTCAAAACTATCAACCAAAACTCTCTTTTCGTTTTGAAACGCGGCTGGACGAGTTATAAACATGACCTAGGGTTTCCAGAACCCAAACGATACAAATCGAACGATTAAAATCGAGCCGATTATGACCCGAAAAAGCTTGCGTCGATCGACACCCCTTGCGTCGATCGACGCATGCACCAAAAATTATATTTATCTAATTTAAAAGGACCACATCTTATATGAAATTAATTGTTAAATATTTGATTTATTATGAAAACAAAACTAATTAAATGTTGACACGTGGATGATGAAGTGGATGCATGAGAAGAGAGAAAATGTAACTTTGATATGTGGATCCTCATGATTTTAATTAATATTTTTACTCATTATGAATATAACAACTTTTTATTCCTCTAATTAGTATCATCAAAATACATGAAATTTTATTCATCTTATTTTACTCCTTGTTTATATACATGAATTCTCCCCATCTTGTAACCAACAAAAAAATTCTAATTCTCCCTATCTTTTTCTAACAATATATAATCGTAAACGATAAAATTTAATTGATGTTTTCCTTAAAGCTTATTTTCTACTTTTATTTACTTAGAAAAAGTGGACAAAACTAATTTGGTGTTAATTATTCCATTTTGGTGTAAAAAATAGTGTAAACACTTTGGAGATGTTCTGATAGGGTCAATATTAGAGATTGATGATTAGTAAAAAGAACAGTTTATGTCAGACAAATAAGATCTCTCTGCTTATTTCATTGATGAAGATTATGGATACAATACATACGCGTTACAAAAAAAGTGAAAGAACAAAAAAAAGGAGAAAGAAAAAAATTTACTTAAGGGATAAAACATACATACATTTCAATTCCATGTATATACGAATAAACCATATACTTTTAAAAATTAAAATAATTAAAAAAAGGAAGACCCAAAACGTGGTTGCAAATGCCTCTCAAATCGATCGAATCAACAGAAGAATCCAAACTCTCTTGTTGCATTTAAAGTATTGTCTTGTAAAAGTTAAGTTAGGCTCCTGCGTAAGGGTTAGGTTTAGGTTTGCCCTTGACGAGACCACATTGGAGGCTTGTCTCAGGCATGTTGTATTCATCTCTCAGTGATTTATTTGGCGACAAGACACTCACGTAAAGCTGCTGTCCTAAGTAACGTCTCTCGCTATTCTCAGATCGAATGTTCCACATTCCGCAGTTGTCGAATGAGAGCAAGATTGCTGCCCAACACTTTGGGTAGACCTGAACTGTGTGTCTGCTCACTGCGTCCAGGAGATTGTAGTTCTTCCTCTTCTCTGGGGTCCAAGTCCCTGGCTCAACACTTTGAAACCGAATAAAATTGAAAATAAGGTTAAAATGAAGGGTTAATTGTAATGCAAGAAATTACTTTGTTTACTTGCTGTGCAAGTAGTTTGTTTATTTCACTTACGCAACGGCAAAGAAGGCGTAACCATCCAAGTGCCATGACTGAACACTCTTCTCGTGGTTCTCAAACACCACCTCGATGAAAGTGCGGTGAGTGAGGTTAAGAACGTTTGGCTGGACCTTGATGCTTTTAATTTGTTCTGGGGTCGGGTTATCGGTAATTGTATCATACTTGAAGACCTTATCGGCAATACCAAAGTACTCGGCAAGCTTCAACGGGGTTTCAGTGTCAGTGTGGGAGACTCCGTTTAACGCGTACCTGAGCTTGCCATCAACCTTGCCCTGAGTGTTTACGAGCTTGATGGTTCGTGTGATGTTGATCTTTCCATAATGGTAAGATCCCTGAGGGTTGGGCCTGGCCGCAGAAGCGGTCAAGTTCCACCTGAAAGATCGGAACTGGTTCAATGACCAAGCCCATCCAAGAGGACCGGCCGGGAGCTGAGAAGAGGCAGGGCCTTTGCCTCCCTCGTAGCGGAGAAGTCCGGTTGTGGTAATAACCGACTTCAAGAACCTAGAGGATGCAACCATGTAGTAATCTTTAGCTTCTTGATCAGCGGTAAGGATGGTACCGTAGCATTGACCGACGTGGACATCTAGAGAGTCGTAATCGTTCTGAAGGACATGCGATCCTTCCATTTCAACGAGCTTCAACTTGTGATTCTGAATCCTGAAGTTGAGAGATGTCTTGAGGCCCACGTTACAGATCCTAACCCTGTAAGTCTTTTTAGGTTTCAAGGTAAAGAGAGGCGCGTCGGATCCATCACCTTTCCCGGACTTTCCATTGATGAGAATACCATCTGGACGACCAAGAGTACGACCACCATCAAGGAATTTCTTCAATTGGGTGTGGCTCTTAGTGTACCAGTCACCGATCAAGACGGTGTAGTCATCTTCTGGATCAGCATAAGGGACCGGGATGAGGAGACGGCTGTTCACACGAAGACCACCGAATCCACCAGCGGAACGGTGCATGGCGGTGCTCGGGTAGTAGAAGTAGCTTCCGATCTGATCCTTAGGCTGGAAATGGTAAGTGAAGTTGGTGCCGGGCATGATTGGACACATAGTGCCTGGAGTCCCATCTTGCCAACAGTTCTTCCTGTGTTGGATCCCATTCCTAATACCACAAAAAAAAGGTATCATTAGTTAAGAAAAGAAAAAAACATATTTTTCAATTAGTTCTATGTATTCAAAGACGTCCAACATTGGTAGAAAAATCATGTATGTATAGATAGAGAACCCCCGTTTATACGCTAGTGAAAACCGATGTTTTTTGTGCGAAATGAATGTAATTACCAAGTTAGGAGGAAGGGTTCGTCGAGATTGTTAAAGACATTGATGATGATGTTGTTGTTGGATGTTGAGTTGATGTTGGGACCAGGGAACTTGCCGTTGATGAGAATGACTTGTTGTGGAACACCAAGAGGAGATACGGTTCCGTAGGTGACGTTCCACACGTGATGGAAGTAAGGGTCTTCGGCTCGGACCACTACAGTAGCGGCTGCGGCCAGGTAGAGGCACACGGCCAAGAGTTTAACCCCTCGCATAACAATAAACAATTTTTGGTTCTGGTAATTTAGATTTGTTTTCTTATGTGTTTTGTGGGTATTAATTGTTTATTGTTATTTAAATATGGTTTGGGGTTTGAATTTCGAGTTCTGAAAATATTTCAAGGCGTTTTATAGGGATTTTCCCGATTTTTTACACAAATGTTTTTCCTTGTTTTTCTCGTCTTCTTTGGGTTCCTCTCATTTCGCATTTTCTTTCTTCCATATTTGGAAATATTGAAGTTTAACCTCTCCCTATTTTTGGTGCTTTTACCTTATTTTTTCTTTTCTTTTTTGTTTTGGTCTTTGACAATTTTGCGATTTTGGATTTATTTAAAAATATTAAGAAAGAAAATATATTAATCATGTGATTAAGTACAGTATTTACGTACTTTGTTATATAAAATTTAGAGTGTTTTATAAAAAAGTTTGATACGTGTCAGAATTATAAATAAATATTACAACTATATTCATATATATGTAACTACTATTCATCAGGTTACATTCTAAATTGATAATGTGCTACACATTCTGTTTTAAGGTAAACGCTTATTCAAAAGAATTTATGTAGAAACAAAAACCAAGAAATATGTGTTGCTTATCCTTTGAAACAGAAAAAAGTCGTGACGATCACGTTGCCACAAGTCCTTAATTAAGCATGCATGAAACTATATATTCCGTCTGTTTTAAATTAAACGTCGTTTTACACTCATTTGATTTTTTTTTTTTTTTTGCATAACAAACTCTCACTCATTTGAGTTTAAAATGAGTGTCATTTTTAATTTCCAATATAAATTTTGAGATAAATATAGAACTTTAACTTTAAATCTAACCAACAGTTGAAGAGAATATCAAAAATAAAAAATTTGTTAAAACGACACTTATTCTAAAACAAAGGGAATAGTAAATATCTTAAAGGAAAAAAATTCTTGATTTTTGTAAAAAAATATCTTCTACACAAATGTGTGAATAAGAGTTAACCCTTTTTATAAAAGAGTTAACCTTAAAACATAATATAAGAAGAAGTTATTGGATCAAATAATTTAATGTATTTTAACATCAGAGTAAAATCCGTGTTATTTGATTAAATTCATCAAAATTCACTGTTATTGGATTAAACATTTGTTAGTGTATTCTGATTTTTGAAATACATTATAAACACATGTTATCTATAAAATATCTTTCCGAACAACTTTTAATTAGCATGTATATGTTTTGTTTCTTAGAAATGTCTGTAAAGATATTTGTTTTTGGACTTGGATCTTCTAGTAACCATTTTTGAGATGTCCTCAGAATCCTTTGGCTTTCTTTCTCTGCATCCCATTCAAAATTAGCTCCCCTAACTACAAAAAATAGTTACACACAACTTTGGAGTAAATAATTTATAGGAGAATTTGCTTACTTCTATGTATGGAATATTATCATGTTATACTATTTAACAGCAGCTAAAGTGATTCACATTTATGAATTTTATACATTTGGTATTCCGGCCAAGCAAGCATGAAAAGCATCAACTAAAACGTCATGTGTCTATCCCAAATCATCTACTACATTGTTAAAGCTAGGTTTAGACTAAAAATTCTGAGCAAGTTAAAACATGTTTATTTTTAATTAAACATCAATGTAAAAGTCAAACCAATCACATGCACATGATTGTTACCTTACAAACCAGAAGTTTGATGTCTTTAGTAATGACGTTACTTGTTTGGATGCTAAAAAATAAGAGAATTAATGACATTTTAATAACCGAAGGCTAAATTGGAAAGCTTCTGTTGATAACTTGAAGTACTTTAAATTGGAAAGATACACAATACAAGGAAAGAAGATAAACCAAACAATGGTGAGGAGAGTTGCTCAAACTTCTACTATTTAGCAATGTTCAAAAATTTGTTAGGCGTTAATCGGGCGGTCGGGGTGGGCCTAGTGATTAATGAGAAAATCAGAGATTAAACGGGGATTAATCGGAGATTAGTTTTACACATTTTTAAGGAAATATAGTATATATTTTATTTTTGCGGATAAATAGCAATAAATTAAGATAGTCTGGTGGTACGATAAGACTAATTATACATTGAGAACGCGTGTTTGAATCACTCATCTGCCTTTTTAATCTATTTCTGCGTATTTACTTTAATGAAATGGAAAATGACGAAATTGCCCTCGTCTTCCTCATGAATGAAAACGATTTTTGCAATCCTAACCGTCATATATGTTCAATTTCCTCACGTCATTCTTTATTTTTTTTACTTTTTCTTGTTCTTAATATCAAAATATGACAGATCCATCAAGTTTTAATCGATTTTGAACTTAAAATGATGGAGAGTGCCCGAGAGCGATTAATCGGACAATAATCAGGCAGAGAGTGTCCGACAGGGATTAATGGGACGATTAATAGGCTAGGCGGCCGAATTTTGAACAGGGCTATTTAGTAATGCTGAGGAGAGTTGCTCAAACTTCTCCTATTTAGTACTTACTCACCAAAATCCATACAATTAATAAACTAAGAAAACCACATTTATTTTTTAGCAGAATGAGAATGAAAACGTACAAACCCAAAAAGACTGCGTATTAATTTCTTCTATCATTTCCCTAAACAAAAGACCAACACAACAAGTCAATAACCAAAAGTGGACAAACGAAGAAGTCGACGATATAATTTTAATAATTTCTTTTATTTTATATTTGAACCTAAAAGGATTCATCTGGCTACAGAGTCTCTAATTCACAATCATTATAATTTGCCTGCCATAGAATTACGGATACACCATTTGAATGGATAATGAGAAGAGATTGAAAATTGAAATTACATAACAAACATGAAAGTATACCTATGCATAGTTGTGAAAGTTGTGGGTGTGAATCAAAAGCAATGCTCCAATCGTCCTTTTGGATTGTTGTAGATGTGAGCCAACAATGCTCCAAAATCAAGCCGTGTAAGTGTCAAAATAGAATATTAACCGACCTACCATTAAGTAAGAGGATTTGGTCAGTGTGGAAGCTAGTGCAGTGATTTTTGAAATTACCAACAATATCTACGTATGTATATAATGAATTACATAAGTATGTGTATGTATATTATTGTACCAATGTTTATGCAGAGCAGATTTTTCTACCGTAAGAGTTTAAATCAAGTAAAGGTCAACAAATATGTGGAGGAAAGTGATGCAGCGCATCTATAGATGAAGCCGTTAAGTTGTTGAGTCATGCTCCTACTTCTTTGGGATGTTAAGATTTTATTTCATTTTTATTTTGCTTAGATCTTTCAGTTCAGTTATTCTATTTTGTTTATAAATAGAGAATAGCTTGTAAAAGAGAAGATACGTTGAATGATAAACAGAGCTTTCTAAGCATTTCTTTCCTTTCAATCAATTGCTTATACAGTTATTGTTCTGAGAGAAGACTCCTTTTGTCGTCTATTCATTGAATCAACGACACAAAGGTTTTATTACGGTTCCGCTACACCAGTTTGGTATCAGAGACGAACTTCCTGTTGACTAGCAATCATGCCAGCGAGACGTCAACGTGATTACGAACCGGTGAATGATTGGGTTGAGTTGAGGCATACCTTACTAGCGATGCAAGAGAATATCCAAGCTACCATTCATAATTTGATTCAAGAGGTAGTGGAGCTGTTCCAAGAGCGTGAGAGTCGCCGTAGTAGGTCATAGCCCAGGTTTAAAGCAGATTCAGGGGAAGATGATAATCCTTTTGCTGGGGATAGATCTCGTCATCGTGGAGGAGGTGATGGGTACTAGGAAAGGGAAGATTGTCGTTGGGAGTCTGGTTTCAAGGTGGAGATTCCAGAATTTCATGGAGGTGTGAGAGGAGAGGAGCTCCTTGATTGGCTCGTTGCTGTAGAGGAAGCAATGGAGTTCAAGCAGGTTCCAGAGGATCGAAAAGTCGCTTTAGTGGCCACAAAGTTTCGTGGGAAGGCAGCTTCTTGGTGGTTACAGGTGAAAGCAACTCGTTCACGAGTGGGTAAGGAGAAGATCCGTTCATGGGAGAAGTTGCAGAAGTTGTTGAAGAGTAGTTTTTTGCCGTATAATTTTGATCGCACGATGTTTACTCGCCTTCAAAATTTGTGTCAAGGATCTCGTACAGTTGATGATTATGCTGAAGAATTCTCGTTGCTCCTAACACGCAATGAGATTTATGACAACGAGATGCAGCTGGTCTCTCGTTTCATTGAAGGATTGAGACCTCAAATTCAGAATGCGATGTCTCAATTTGACCCTGCGACAGTTGGTGAAGCACACAGGCGTGTTGTCGCATTTGAGCAACAATTTAGAGCTGGTTCGGCAAACTGGAATTCAGGTGGAGCGAGGAGCAGAGTTTCAGTGATGTCGGGAACAGAGGTTGTTGCAGGTCAAGGTGAAGGGAAAGAGGTAGCAGAGGCAACAGCTACAAAAGTGCAGGTTGGAGGTAATATGGATGAGCAGGCTCTGCATCGTTCGTCTAGACCAAACGCTTTGCGTTGTTACTCCTGTGGGGAAGCTGGGCATCGTCAAACTGCGTGTCCTAACCAGACGCGTCGGGGATTGATGATGGAAGATGTGAAATGGGATACAAATGACTTGTTTGAACAAGAGAATGATGAGTTCAACAATGTGGTTCCTGGATATCATCACTATGGCGATGAGGGTACAATGTTGATGTTGAGACGCATTTGCTTAGCACCACCAGTGGCAATTGAAGAGCCGTGGCTGCGGACGAATATTTTTCATTCAACTTGTACTATTAAAGGGAAAGTGTGTCGCTTTGTTGTGGATTCCGGCAGTTCGCGCAATGTGATTTCTGAAGAAGCGTTTGGCAAGTTGGGTTTGAATCGTGAGCAGCATCCTTCACCATACAAACTCACTTGGTTAAAGACAGGAAGCCAAATTTGCGTTACGCATCGCTGCCTAGTCTCTTTTTCTATTGGTGCTTTCTACAAAGACAAGTTCCACTTCGACATTGCTCTGATGGATGTGAGTCATATTCTTTTGGGGAGACCGTGGCAGTATGATCGAAGTGTTCTTCATGATGGGCGTCGTAATACTCACAGCTTTGTGTTTGAGAATCGTCGTATTGTTCTATTTCCTACTGTACCACGTCCTGAGTTACGTCTGAGACACGACCTGGGGCAGATAAGTTACATCAGTCACTCTCTTTGTTTTGTTCGCGGTCTGAATTTGAGCATGAGTTTAAGGAGTTGGGTTATGCGTGGTTAATTGTACCTAGTGCACCACTCACAGAGAAACCTCCTTCATCATTATCACCAAAGATTGTGGAGTTACTTTCTGAATTTGATGATGTATTTCCAGTTGAGTTACCTCAGGGACTACCTTCGCTACGTGATATACAACATCAAATTGATTTGGTTCCCGGTGCTGCCCTTCCTAATAGACCACATTATCGCATGAGTCCTCAAGAACACGAGGAGCTTCGTCGACAAGTTGAGGAATTGATCTCACGAGGACATGTTCGGGAAAGTTTGAGTCCTTGCGCCATTCCTGCACTTCTTATTCCCAAGAAAGATGGCCATGGCGCATGTGTGTTGATAGTAGAGCGATCAACAAAATTACAGTGAGATATCGTTTTCCAATTCCTCGTCTTGATGATTTGTTGGATCAAGTGGGAAAAGCGTCGGTATTCTCTAAGCTCGATTTGAAGAGTGGGTATCATCAAATAAGAATTCGTCCGGGTGATGAATGGAAGACGACATTCAAAACGCGAGAAGGATTGTTTGAATGGATGGTGATGCCATTTGGGCTCTCTAACGCACCGAGTACTTTTATGAGAGTAATGAATCAAGCATTGCGACCATACATTGGGAAATTTGTGGTTGTCTATTTTGATGACATCCTTGTTTTTAGTTCATGTATGGAAGAACATGTTGATCATCTGCGCAAGGTACTCATGGTTTTGCGCAAAGAGATGTTGTTTGCAGCACGTCAAAAGTGTGATTTTGGAGTTGAACAAGTACTTTTTTCTCGGCTATATTGTTTCCAGCAAAGGTCTTTCTATGGATATGAGCAAGGTTGATGCCATTCGGTCCTGGCCAGAGCCGAAAACAGTGTCCGAAGTGCGTAGTTTTCACGGCCTCGCATCGTTTTATCGGAGATTTGTTCCACACTTTAGCACTATCATGTCGCCAGTCACTGATTGTATGAAAGAGGGTACGTTTCTATGGTCTCAAGAAGCAGCCGCTGCCTTTGTTGTGATTAAGGAGAAGCTCACCACCGCACCTATCTTGGTATTACCCGATTTCTCTTTACCTTTTGAACTTCATTGTGATGCTTCCAAGCTTGGTATTGGTGGAGTGTTGAGTCAACAAACGAAACCCGTAGCCTTTTATAGCGAGAAGATAGCAGGTGCAAGAGGTCGCTATAGCACTTACAATGTTGAATTCTATGCTATTGTTCAAGCAATAAAGCATTGGAGACATTATCTTTGTCATCGGGAGTTTGTTTTATTTACGGATCACGATGCATTAAAACATTTAGATAGCCAAGTCAAAGTTTCAGCAAGGCACGCGACGTGGATTGCTTTTTTGCAACAATTTACATTCAGTATTCGCCATCAATCCGGGAAGCTGAACAAGGTCGCCGATGCGTTGAGTCGTCGGCATTGTTTGGTCACAACAATGCATACAATGGTTCTTGGTTTTGCTGCTTTTGCTGAGCTTTACATCTCTAACCCGTACTTCTCTTCAATTTTCCGAGATGTGCAGTTAGGCTTGCGATCAGAGTTCACACTTCACGACGGGTTTTTGTTTCGAGGAAATCAGATTTGTGTTCCTGAGTGTAGTCTTCGACTGAAAATCATTCAAGAGTTCCATCAAGAGGGACATGTGGGGAGAGATAGAACATTACAACTTGTCACGACATCATATTTTTGGCCGACAATACGCAGAGACGTGGAGAGATTTGTTGAGAGATGTCGTTCGTGTCAGCAAGCAAAGGGCCGTGTTACAAACGCGGGTTTATATTTACCTCTGCCTGTGCCCACGCAACCATGGACATATGTTAGTATGGATTTCGTCTTGGGTTTGCCACGAACACAACGAGGTAATGATTCAATTTTTGTGGTGGTTGATCGGTTTTCGAAGATGGCTCATTTCATTGCTTGTAAGAAAACGACGGATGTTGTGTCAGTGGCTCAACTTTTCTTCCAAAATGTCTACCGTTTACATGGACTACCTAGTTCTATTGTCTCGGATCGTGACACCCGTTTCTTAAGTCACTTTTGGAGGTCACTATGGAAATTGTTGGGTACTAGTCTTGATATGAGTACCGCATACCATCCACAGACGGATGGGCAAACTGAAGTTACAAATCGAGCCCTTGGGAATATGTTGCGTAGCTTGGTAGGAGAGAATATCAAGTCTTGGGAGACGAAACTACCACAAGCTGAATTTGCACACAATCATGCGAGTAACCGAAGCTTAGGTTTCTCTCCGTTTCAAGTTGTTTATGGCATCATTCCACGTGGACCATTGGATTTGTCTACACTTCCTGATAATACAAGAATTCATGGAACGGCAGTTGACTTTGTTGCATCACTACAAGAGGTTCACTCCAAAGCCATTGTTAATTTGGAGAATTCAGCTAGGAAGTATAAGAATGCAGTAGATAAACATAGGCGTGAGCTACTGTTTGAGCCAGGAGACTTGGTTTGGGTTGTTCTCACAAAGGATCGAGTTCCTCAGGGTGAGTACAACAAGCTGCGTTCACGGAAAATTGGTCCTATCAAGGTACTTGAACGAATTAATCCTAATGCTTATCGTTTAGAGTTGCCTGCGAACATCAAAACTGCGAATGTCTTTAACGTGAAACATCTTAGTCCATTTGTGGGAGATGCGATGCCTGCCGATTCAGAGGCGAATCTCCTCTCACCCCCGGAGACCTGATGCAGCGCATCTATAGATGAAGCCGTTAAGTTGTTGAGTCATGCTCCTACTTCTTTGGGATGTTAAGATTTTATTTCATTTTTATTTTGCTTAGATCTTTCAGTTCAGTTATTCTATTTTGTTTATAAATAGAGAATAGCTTGTAAAAGAGAAGATACGTTGAATGATAAACAGAGCTTTCTAAGCATTTCTTTCCTTTCAATCAATTGCTTATACAGTTATTGTTCTGAGAGAAGACTCCTTTTGTCGGCTATTCATTGAATCAACGACACAAAGGTTTTATTACGGTTCCGCTACACCAGAAAGCCTCATCAGAACCAGGAGAAAAGAGACATACAAGGTAGCAGGGGCGGATCCACTTACAAAATATTGTGGCACGTGTCACCCACTAATTATTCAGAAATAAGCTATCGTAGCTCAGGTGGTCGATTATCTTAAATTAACCATTACAGAGCAAACGTTCAAGGCCATGCTCCTTCTTTGCTTTTTGTGCTTTTGTTTTTCAAAACAGACTTATTTCTTTTCACGTTTATATATACATTTTTCATAGATGGTTTTCTTTTTTTTTAACTTTGTTTTCTTCATGCATGTCAAGTTTTTCCTATTATTTAGTCAATATCTATATGAAATAGCAGTCAAATTTATAAAACAAAATATACAATTTTATGTTAATAACACTAACAATGAATAAAATTTTATATTTTGATACAAAACTGTAAAACAAAAAAAATCCAAGATAAGACTTAATTTTTTTGATAATTTATGTAATATTTTTTTATCATCATAATACATTATAATTAATTAGATTCTATATATAATATATAATTAATCTATATATATATATATATATATTGATTGTGCCCCATATAAAATTGTCGTCTAGATCCGCCACTGCAAGGTAGGCTGGCTTCTCGGTCATCAGAGACGATGTAAGGTTGCTTAGACGCTCACACGGGCTGGGTCCCGTGGCTCCCGCCGCAAATTTTAGCGACACCGTTTCAATGGAAACAAGAACAAGTCATAAGCCTAAAATTGAAGGGAAGTTTCACAAGGACCTAAGAGCATATTTAATGGAAGGTTTTCATTGAGTTTCTCATAGGGGTTTCATATACTATATAAAAGATGGCCAACACTCTCCATGAGTGTGACACATCAGCATTTTAAAAGGTAATGTATTATTATTATCTTTCTAAAAAAACCAAAAACTATGAAAAATCTCAAAGATCTTTCATCTTTTTTATTTTATTTTCATCCTCTTCATAATTAGGATTTACATTTCTTTTTTCTTTACCAGAGAATTTGAAACACCATATTCAGTCACGAGACAAAATATTAAAACATTCGTTCAACTCTTTCGATCTATCACTCTCTAATAGTTTTGGTTTCAAGTATGATCTCTCTTTAAATGATTTGCTACAAACAACACCGGAAGAACACACTCTATGAGGTTTTGATCACTCACTATAAATTAGTGTATATTCAAATGAAATATCAATCTATTGTTGTACTATCAAGAATTTCTTGTAACCGAAGATCAAGAATAAAAACATTATAGAGTTGTTATCATGAAAGAGATCTTTATAAAGAAGGAAAAGTTAGAGACGAGATATGCTATATGGTACAATCTAAGGAGGGGCTTAAGGTGGAGCTTAAAAAAGTCTATAGTATTAAGAAATTCAACC
The DNA here is from genome assembly GCA_963576765.1 of Draba incana. Lineage (NCBI taxonomy): Eukaryota > Viridiplantae > Streptophyta > Magnoliopsida > Brassicales > Brassicaceae > Draba > Draba incana. The sequence goes on from OY755207.1 coordinate 12,519,242, forward strand.
TAAAATGGTATGATTTTTTGAGTTACATTAGCCTTTCAATTGATCAATTTGAAGTTTCGTTTTATTTTGACTCATCTTGTGGGTTTGAGCACTTGATTTATGCTTAATAGTTTATTACATTAATTTCTAAGGTTTGGTAAAAAGTTTAGTCTTAGTAAAAATGGATTCAACACTTGTTTTCCATGTGTGAATGCTATATTGCTAGCAGGTGGGTAGAAAGACATGTTCACTATAATATTGTATATGTACTTCGCATATATTCTATGTTTAATGTTATTATTGATGTCTATACAATACAATTAGCTTGTTTATGGTTATTTATTTGGGAGTCTATGCGAAGAAAGCAACTTTCATCGTGGAGGCAAATATGATTACTATAATCTCAAGATCCACTTTTGTTACCATGAGTTAAATAGGCAAAGCTAAATTGTGGGTAATAGGGCACCAGGAAGTGAAAGTATATTCATAAAATTAAAATTCGATTCATATAATTAAAATTCGATTGGAGTATGTGTCTCTAAAAACATTTATATTAAGAAGTTCTGGCGTTTGTGCAATCTCCGAGTTACCTTTGTAGATTTAATTGCATATTCATAGATTCTCCACAAAAAGTGTGGTGCATAAAATAAATTGTCAACCAGAACTCTTACTGTGTATGTACCAACCTAAAATGGTATGATTTTTTGAGTTACATTAGCCTTTCAATTAATCAATTTGAAGTTTCGTTTTATTTTGACTCATCTTGTGGGTTTGAGCACTTGATTTAGGCTTAATAGTTTATTACATTAATTTCTAAGGTTTGGTAGAAAGTTTAGTCTTAGTAAAAATGGATTCAACATTTGTTTTCCATGTGTGAATGCTATATTGCTAGCAGATGGGTAGAAAAACGTGTTCACAATAATATTGTATATGTACTTTGCATATATTCTATGTTTCATGTTATTATTGATGTCTATACAATATAATTAGCTTGTTTATGGTTATTTATTTGGGAGTCTACGGGAAGAAAACAACTTTTATCGTGGAAGCAAATGTGATTATTATAATCTCAAGATCCACTTTTGTTACCATGAGTTAAATAGGTGAAGCTAAACTGTGGGTACTAGGGAACCAGGAAGTGAAAGTATATTTATAGAATTAAAATTCGATTCATATAATTAAAATTCGATTGGAGTATGTGTATCTAAAAACATTTATATTTAGAAGCTCCGAGATAGCTTTGTAGATTTAATTGCATATTCATAGATTCTCCACAAAAAGTGTGGTGCATAAAATAAAGTCTTACTGTGTATGTATGTGTTTTGTTTTAAAATCATTTACTCTCTGTTGAACATTTATCAGATTTTGTGGTTGAATTAAAGATTAAATTTCATAGCTGAAGAATACGATACATTCAAGAGATAAAAGGTATTATCCTAATGTTTATGTTCTCTGATGGATAATTCAGGGTAAAGAAGTTGAAGAATACATCTGTGTATGTAAAACATCAAATCACATCATATTTCGAATCCCAAAGAGTGGTTTTATGTGTTTTCATCAATCAAGACTCGAAGAAGAGATACAACTATCATTAGTTAAGTAAAATATATTATTCTTAGTTATTTATTTCACTTATTACATACGCCATGAATTTATAAATTCAGGTCTTCGGCACCAATGTTTTCAAACTACTATTTGTACGTTTATTTGAAGATGGATTTACTATGATACAAGAGTAAGCCAATGACATACATCTCTTCCATAAAGGTACTTATTGGTAATTTATTTTATTTCTAAAAGTTTGGTAAAGTAGACCCCAATGCAAATTGCTTAGTAACTCAATACTAGATTTCAAATTCTCCATTAACAATACATGTAGTTAAGCCTTCAACTTGATACCAAGTTACGAAAAAAACTTCAAAAATTATATTGTATCTGTTGTATATGGACGTTTCGAAGTGCTACTTATATATATAAACCAAGGAGAAGCATACCAACTCGAGAAAATTGTGATTTTGAAGCTTAGTCATAAATTTTGGAATCACATCTCATGCTTTTTAAATAGTTTTTGCAATTTTTTAACCATAGAACAGTCTTTAAAATAACTCAACATATTGTGTTTTTCTGAAATTTTCTTCATTTTACCTTTATATTTTGAATATAAATGCTCAAGTTGGTTATACTGTTATACAAGGTTGTAAATTCAAATATTGTTCTCCACCTTTTTCCTTGCTTAATGAGGGTGTGTTCCATAAACGGTCATAAGGTCATTGTACTCCGAGAAACATTACGTCACATGTTATGCTAAACAATAGTACAATGGACTCCAAAAATTCAAGTAATATATTTATAAGTGCTTTCAAATTTTATGTGAATCAATGTGCAATGATTAAGCTAAAACATTTTTCGAACCGTTTAACATCAACTTGACTAGACAATACAAACCGCACTAGAAGAGTACCAAAGCTATTCAATGGCCACAACAAGCCCTACAATCCCATAGTAAAATATGATCTCTTCTATTGATCTCTTTAATATAAATAAGAGAAACTAATGTTACTTTACAAAACAAAATAGATTTCAAGTTTAAGATATAGACACCCACCGATGCTTTTTTCACCATAACATTTGATTTCATAGTCAATGTTCCTTAGGGAAAAATTAATCAAGGTAACAAAATTTAAGAAAAATTCCATAACATTTCTATACAAATATAACATAGAAAATATATAACGATCTTGGTATGCGCAAAGAGTACGTTGCGATCTGTTAGTAGGGGTGATTGTGACACTCCGATTTCAGAGCATATATAGTATATACGGTATATGCGGAGAGGCTTAAAAGAATTGATTTGGCTACCTATATCAACAAAATGATTTTATCTTTTCGGTCACAGGTCTTGAGAGAACTCCAGAGTTAAGCGTGCTCAAGTTGGAGTAGTTTCAGGATGGGTGACCTACTCGGAAGTCATTTCCAGTATCGTGTGAGTGAGGTCAAAACACGAGGAAAGATCGCGTGGTGATTTGCAGGATCAGTAAACAAGACTTCAGAGCCTCCCGGACTAACGTACCGACCGTCGGACATGGTGGGCCGACAGGCCATAGAGTGGACAGGGCCCATGGGAGGGGCGGTCGGGGCTTTATAAGTGGTATCAGAGCGAACCATGACAACTATGTGAGTCAGTTTGTCGGGGTAACGATCTTGGTATGCGCAACGAGGACGTTGTGATATGTTAGTGGGGGTGATTGTGACACCCCGGTTTTAGGGCATATATGGTATATGCGGTATATGCGGAGAGGCTTAAAAGAATTGATTTGGCTACTTATATCAACAAAGTGCACTTATCTTTTCGGTCACAGGTCTTGTGAGAACTCCAGAGTTAAGCGTGCTCAAGCTGGAGTAGTTTCAGGATAGGTGATCTACTTGGAAGTCATTTCATTATCGTGTAAGTGAGGTCAAAACACGAGGAATGATCGCGTGGTGATTTGCAGGGTTAGTAAACATGACTTCAGAGCCTCTCAGACTAATGTACCGACCGTCAGACATGAGGGGCCATGGGAGGGGCGGTCGGGGCGTTACACCAACTATCTTAATATTTTTGGTAACATCTAAAGTAATATAATTTAACATCGATATGTGAATATGTTCTTAAAAATTATTAGATATACTATTTGGAAGAAAACATACCCGCGTGTTCGCGCATGCTCTCATCTAGTATTAATAAAAAATGAGAATTTTAAGAAATGTCACTCTCGATATGCCATTTTGCAAAAATGTCACTATTACTATTTTCAAATTTTAAAATTATTTATGTTTGGGTTAACTATATTATATTAGGGTTTAGTTTTTTGGGTTTAAAGTTTCTTATGGATCAAAATGTTTTGTAAGATTGAGAATTTTGAGATATAAGGTTTTTAAACGCATTTATAAGTGAAATGTTTGTAAGATAATAATTCAAGAGTGACATTTTGTAAAAAATAATTCAAAAGTGACATTTTTGCAATTGTTTCAAGAAAAATACTATAAAATAAAAAAAGTAAGAGAGAGATGTGACAAAAAAAAAATGGTAAGAGAGAATGAGATGGGATTCTCAAATGAGAAATTGTGAAAAATCCATGAGAATCCCCATAACACACTTGTCAACTAGTTATTAGCCTATCTTTTTTATATAAAAAAAAATGATTACTCAACTAAATTATATTAAAATATTTTTAAAAAATTGGTTAAGAAACTTTATGGAGTTCCATGATTGGAGATGCTCTTAATATCCGCAAATACACTGAATCTTGGTAGAGTGAGTGAGCGCGGCAAAACTCTTTTATTCTTTTATTTTTTGTTAGTGTGGTTCCGTCTTAGTGCCAATTCTAGAATTAGTTTGATGAGCCTCGTATTGGCTTGCTTTCTTCTTAGATTGAAGGCAATAACATTGGGTTGTCGGCTAGGATGCACGAGGACGCTTGGGTAGTACCGTCCCGCGTCTCCGAGGCGTCGTGGGGACGGAAACGCCTTGGGAACAGCACCGAAATGTTTCCTCGACGTTTCGGTGGATCGGAGACGGCTTCGAGTCACCGGAGATGGCAATTGAGGACTTTCTTGGTATATACGGTTCAAAATAAAAAGAAAATAAAAGGAAAATATTAAAGAAAAGAAATTTTAGTGTTATTTAGGGTTTATAAAACTTTTTAACTTCTCTATTCTTTCGTATGAATCGTCTGTATTCTCTCTTCACCTTTTTCACCGTTTTCATGAGACTGGTACATCGTATTAAACTATAGATATTTTTTATGTTATGACATTTGTTTGCTATATATGGATATTTTCTTATATTTCTATAGCCGTACGTACCCGTACGTATCTATGCCGCACCCGTATCTAAAAATTTAAATTTTCCCCTTTTTCGTCCCCGTATCAGTTCCCATATTAGTACTCGTATCCGTCTCAAGGCAATCTAGGTTGCCGGTGAAACAACTTCCAATTTGCGAGGATTAGCCTTTTCCAGTGATTCAAGTGTAATATCATTTTCGGTTTCTCGTGCATCAATCATCTCATCGGGTAAACAAGATTATTTTCGCTACTTTCTCGATATCAGATGTTTTACAATTAAGTTTCTGATAAGATACCGATTAACTTTAAATCCATGTTTTTATCTTTATTTTTCCATGAGACCAATTGGACAGATTACACAATTTGTTACCTGAATTCGTAAAAGCTAAACATTTCATTTTTAATTATATTTATATTCATAGCGTAAAAAAAATATATATATATATATATATGTATATATATATATATATATATACATATCCACAACATAGAGTGTAACAGAAACTCAACTACCATAAAATTCACATGACGAGAGACATATCCTAGGGAAAGAACGTTTAAAACCCACTTGACAAGAGACAAAAGCCAAGCACGCAATGCAGTTTACATATGGAATCACTTGCTATACAATGTTCTCTCTTTCGACCCCCAAAAAAAAGAACTATATGTTCTCTTATGTTGCTATTCATTCGTCAGACTTTACATACTTTTGGGCTTCATGGTTTTGTCTCATATGGGCTTTACGGCCAATCTGATTTTTTCTTTGCTTGACTATCAATTTTGCTAAAAGAAATTTTAGACTTTAGATCTTCTCATTCTCAAGTATGGGTGAATTGGAATAAGCCAACATAAACTAGAGAAGTAGCGATCGAATAAAGTTATCACTCTCTTATCTTTGTTTTTGATCATTATTTAGCCCATATTAGCTGGATACATATTTTCTATAAAAAAACAAAGAACGTATTTATGAAGAATGAAGGTGGGAGTTCTTAATGTTAAAATTACAATGTATAGTAACTTATGTAGTTTTATCACGAGACCATAATATTTTTGTCCGTGTATAAGAATTAACCGTAGCTGAAGTAAGTTAAAATAAAACAAACAAAATCACTTGATGACAATTTTGCATTTTGGGTGGTAGTTGATTTGGCATCGTTAAAGAACATTTCCAATATTAGAACAAGATCCGAGTTGTGTGCTCGTTCAAAAAGTCGAAACCCTAAAACCAAAAAGGGAAATTCAAAAATAGAATTTTCACACAAATAGAGAAAATAATAAGAGATGAAGCGTGAAAAAAGGCGACGATTCCGAGCAAACCAAGGTAGTTTCACCTGCATAAATAGTTAATCACAGCATAACGAAAAGACTCGTCAAGAGCAAGAGAACATAGTTTCTTCTTGCTTTTGAGAAAAATAATTTAAATACTTTTTTTTTTATATAGGAAAGGGTTAATTTATTAATAAAAGAAAAATAAAAAGAAGTAGTAATGCAAGGTGGTAGACTTTTGACGGTGATGGTGTGCCTCGCCACCACGGTGGCGATGGTTAACGCCGGCGATCCTTACTTCTACTACACGTGGAACGTGACGTACGGAACCGTCGCACCACTCGGGATTCCTCAACAGGTGATTCTCATCAACGGCCAGTTCCCTGGTCCTAACCTAAACTCCACCTCTAACAACAATGTCGTCATCAATGTCTTCAACAACCTCGACGAGCCTTTCCTCTTGACCTGGTTCGTAACCTTTCCTTTGCATTTCTTTATCATAATTAGACATTTGTTTTTTTTTTTAATAAACGCCATTTTTCCAAACAAATCATATTTTCCTTGACAAACATTTTTTCATTTTTTTTAATAAAAGGAATTTTCAAAGGCATACGGAAAATGCAAATAGAATGTCTCATTTCGTTTGATGTTTTCATCTACATTTAACAAATGAATTGTTCTCTAAGATCGTTAAGATTGTAGGGTTGTATGAAAAATTATAATCACAAACATATGATACAGAACAATTGGTTAGTTATATTAATTATCTTGGTAAAAATCTCTTTGGATCGTTCAATTTAATTGTTTGAAAATTTATATTTTATCTAAGTTACATCCATATTTAATGTATACAAATAAAATTTGTCTTGCATTAGATTCGGTTATATATGGCCATTCCTATTTATAACTAGTCTTGATTGTAACTTTGGATATTGAGTCCTGACCATATGGTTTGGGTGACATGGCAGGAGTGGACTCCAGCACAGGAAGAACTCATGGCAAGATGGTGTTGCTGGGACCTCATGCCCAATCCCAGCAGGAACCAACTTCACTTACCATTTCCAACCAAAGGACCAGATCGGTTCCTACTTCTATTACCCATCCACTTCTCTCCACCGTTTCTCCGGTGGTTTCGGTGGTCTCCGTGTCAACAGCCGTCTCCTCATCCCCGTCCCCTACGCCGATCCTGAGGACGACCACACCATCCTCATCAATGACTGGTACACCAAGAGCCACACTGCTCTCAAGAACTTCCTCGACAGTGGTCGCACTCTTGGTTTACCCGATGGCGTTCTCATCAATGGAAAAGCCGGTAAAGTTGGAGGAAAGAACGCACCACTCTTCACCATGAAGCCAGGGAAGACTTACAAGTACAGGATCTGCAATGTTGGATTCAAATCCACACTTAACTTCAGAATCCAAGGACACAAAATGAAGCTTGTTGAGATGGAAGGTTCTCACGTTCTCCAGAACGACTACGACTCACTCGACGTCCACATCGGACAGTGTTTCGCCGTTCTTGTGACTGCTGACCAAACCGCCAAGAACTACTACATGGTGGCATCCATTAGGTTCCTTAAGAAGGAAATTAGCACTGTTGGTGTTATGAGCTACGAAGGAAGCAAAGTTGAGGCTTCAAATGTGATTCCTAAGGCACCCGTAGGATGGGCTTGGTCTCTTAACCAGTTCAGATCCTTCAGATGGAACTTGACCGCTAGTGCGGCTAGACCTAACCCGCAAGGATCTTACCATTACGGAAAGATCAACATCACACGTTCCATCAAGCTCGCCAACACCAAGAACATGGTTGATGGAAAGATTAGATTTGGTTTCAACGGTGTTTCACACGTTGATGGCGAGACTCCCTTGAAGCTTGCTGAGTACTTCGGTATGCCCGAGAAAGTGTTCAAATACAACGTCATCAAGGACGAACCAGCAGCCAAGATCACAAAACTAACTGTCGAGCCCAATGTCCTCAACATCACTTTCCGTACCTTTGTCGAAATCATCTTCGAGAACCACGAGAAAAGCATGGCATCATTCCATTTGGACGGATACTCTTTCTTCGCTGTTGCGTAAGTCTTACTCACTCATGGCTTTCAATTCAAAACCAATTAATTCCTAACATTTTCTTGTAACGTTTTTTACAAACAGTTCGGAGCCAGGAAGATGGACACCAGAGAAGAGGAAGAACTACAACTTGCTCGATGCGGTCAGCCGACACACCGTGCAAGTGTACCCCAAGTCCTGGTCAGCCATTCTCCTGACATTCGACAACGCCGGTATGTGGAACATCAGATCAGAGAACTGGGAGAGGAGATACTTGGGACAACAATTGTACGTGAGTGTTCTATCACCTGAGAAATCACTAAGAGACGAATACAACATCCCACTCAACACTAATCTCTGTGGAATCGTCAAAGGCTTGCCATTACCTACACCTTACACTATTTAAGCTCACTTCGACAAAGTTTTTTTTTTTTATTTATATGTAAAATTCTACTTTCCACAAGCGAGTGTATTACGTGACTAATTAACCCTTTTCCTAATTTCATTACCATAATTACTAAGTATCATTTAATTAACTACCAATCCAATTCTTGTTCCCCTCATAGTAAACAAAATTAGCTTATATCTCGTTCTACATACATAACATTAGAGACTGAATTAATCAACAGACATTAAAAAGTAGGAACAACATTTTGTTAAGGTTGTTATTAATTTACCTCACATATCCTACCAAATTCTCTTTGGTGAGCCTTGGAATCTCTACGTGACTATTAATTTACTTATTTTTTAGAAGAAATATAAACATAAGGGCATGTTCATTGGAGATCTTATGGTGTCTTATGGGGTATTCTTAAAATATAAAATTATTAAAATTTGAGTAAAAGGAAGAAAGAGAATGTTTTTATGGAGTATATTGAAATATAAAATTAATAAAAGTTGAGTAGATGATGATAAAGTGTTCTTAAAGAGGAGAGAGAGTGTCTAAAATTAGACACTTTTGGAGAGTGTTCTTAATTAAAGTTGAGTAAAAAGGATGAAAGAGAAGGTATAAAGTTGAGTAAAAGAATGAAAGAGAAGGTATAAAGTTGAGTAAAAGGAAGAGAAAGTGTGTGTTTTAATAATTTTATATTATAAGAACACTTCTTAAGACACGACGGTGTCACCAATGAACATGGCCTAAGTTTACTGAACAAGATAGGCAGATATGCAAAATATGTCTTCGTATAACAGCCTGAGAAGCACGTGTTGAACAGATAGATACATAGGTATGTGTAATGTGTAACTCATCATTCATCGATTTCACAAAAGAATGCAATGCTACGAAAATAAATAGAGTTGAGTCTTTCGTCTTCGGTTTTGGTTAAAGACTTTCGTTTCTACCACTATCACGTATAAAGTTAAGTTTTTTTTTTTTTTGGTCGGGTTTCCCCAATAAACAAATAAATTACACTAACATAGAACGAAACATAAATATAGACTAAAAATATACTTGTGAGTTGTGAGCATGTTAATTAATTCTACAAACCATTCGGTATTTAGGATTTCAGTTTTGTTAGAATTAAATTAACCATATATATTTTAAAGGAAGAAAAATATTTATACACTTACCTCGTTTGGCTTTGTTCATCAGCTTGAGTTCTTCTGATCTATGCACATTCACCTAGGCGCGACGCAAAGAAACGTGTAGCCAAGGACAACTTGCCGATCATGTGTTCTTTTTTTTTTCTCAATTCGAAATAATATTAAATATATATCTTAACTTCTTCCTAAATTCTTCAAAGGACCAAAGAATTTGAAACAAAATAAATGTAGTAATAGAGTTCTTAAAAATCCTTTAAATCGGCAAGTCATCCTTGGCTGCACACTACTTTGGTCACATACGCGTTCACATGTAGACATGTATATATGATAATCACATACAAAAGAAATGTATATGTGAAAATCATATATTTCTGATATCTTTCTTCTTGAATGCAACAATATAGACGGAAGAGGAGATATATGCATATGATTTGTTTGGATAGATTATGAATACTAGAGGACTCGCTAGCTCTGGGTTTATATAGAAGACGGTGAAGAGAGGTGATAGGGAATAAAATAATTGAATTGAAAAAAAGAAAAGATTTGAGATGGATCGAATTCATTTATGCCCCCAAGAAGGTAAATCTGAAAAAACCCTAAAAATTAAAAGAAATAATAAGGAAACCACCTGTAGTAATATACAGTAGAAAATATATAAATTAATACTCGATAAATTAATAAACTTTCTAAATTAATAAATTTGGCCGATCCCGAGTTTGGCCGGTGTAAAATATAACACAATTCGATAAAATAATAAGATAATAATTTTTTTAGAAGTCCTATGTAAATATATGGTCCCAGTGATATCATAAATTAATATATGTTATATAAACATGATTAAAATATATTTATATATCATTTTAGTGTTGTTTTTTTTTCTTAGAACTAAAATTTGTTTATTAATTCTATCATTATTTGATATAGTATAAAACAAATAAAGAGAATAAACTAATTTCATAAAAATATAGTATAATAGAAATTAAAAAAATTAAAGTAAAAATTATTTTAAAAAGATTATAGAAAGTTTCCATTTTCGGTAAATTAATAACTCTATAAATTAATAAAATATCGTGGTCCCAACATTATTAATTTATAGAGTTTTTACTGTATAACTAAATAATTAAGAGAATTTTTATGATATACTATCTTTGACATGTCATTTTATAGTTGTGTTATCGTTTGAAAATCTTTGCAAAAATGCCATTTTTTATAACTTAGTGTTTATATTTTTGGGTTTGGATTAACTATTTTATATTTATGATATAATTTTTGAGGGTTGAGTTTAAAGTATGGGTTTTGAAAAGAAAAAAAATTAATGATTTTATTTTTCTATAAAAGTGGTATATTTGCAATAAATTTTCATAGATGTTATATTTACAAAAATAATATTTCGAAGGCATGTTTGTAATTTTCCCAAGAATCAAAGAGATTGGAAAAAGCCAAAAAATAGTAAAAATTTTGAAAAGATAAGGTTCTTCAAATGGGTCTCCATCCTCATAATATTAATTTTCTTAAGCTGCAAGCTTTACAGCTTTACCGATGCCATAAGAGATATGGGCCCATATAGACATATATACACATACATATTCATCATATACACATGATATATACGTATTCATGTATTCATGTACACATATATTTAATCTCTTTTTCGGTTAAAATTAGTTAATCTCCTTTCGTCGACAAATTTTTTTTATCATTTCTCATCTTTCAAATTTATAAACCACTAATGTGAAAGAAAAAATCTTTTAGATTTGTATATTAGATGCTCTCTGGATTAATAGAATATCAAAGATCTTTAAAACCCATATTAATATATAAGAAAATAATAGTACGAGTTTTTAGTAAAGCCAAAAAGGTGGTCTAATCTAGGTAAATAGATTCTCTTTGAACAAAGACAAGTGTGTATATGCAAGTAAATTAAGAAAACGAGGGACGTGGGTTGAGGAACAAGACCCATTTGCACAAAGTCGACCTGGTTTTGGTAAGTTGAAAGAAACATAAGTTTCTAATTTTAGTACTTATTAAAAAAAACACTCACGAAAAAATAATGGTGTAGAGAGAGACAGAGGAATTCTCGTAGACCATTTTTTAAAAGAAGAAGGAATCTTAACATTTACGTGCATCACTAGTTTACCCCGACAGGTACTCGAAAGGGCAGTAAGGAATTAACATTATTTTAGTTTATTTATAAAATAAGTAATCGGTAAAACATAGACCGTAAGATATGTATATCTTCTTCTTTTTTTGACAAAAAGAGAGATATCTATGTCAGTATGTGTACACACAACAGAACGTGGATTCTCAAAGTTATCGAAAAGATAAAAATAAGGACCTCCTCCAGTAGGTCACTTGTGTGGCCGTACATTTTACATTTTAATTATTTTATGAGATTTACTAATTATTATGATTTCTATGTCAGAGCAGCATAATCAACAGTGATACTTCGTGGATATCATATAATATAAAATTATTAAAATTTGAAGAATAGGAGGAAAAAGTGTTTTTTGTAAAAAGATGAGATGTTTTTAAATATAAAATTAATAAAATTTGAGTAAAAAGAGAAGATTGTTGTTATTATTAGAGAGAGGATATCAATGGGTTGATACTTTTGATACTCAAAAGTGAGTATGAATAGGATGAAGTGAGTGTTTTTAAATATAAAATTAATAAAAGTTGAATAAAATAAAAAGAGAAAATATTTTTTTGAGTAAAATTGAGTAAAAAGAAGAAATTTATTATTTTTTTATCTTATGATACTTACAAAGTATCATGGTTGATCATGGTCATATGTTAATAACAAGAGACAGATGAAGATAATAACTCCATGTGAGATTTACCTGTGAAAAACTAAAATAAAGAAGAGATGACTACAAGATAGTATTTTACATTGCTGTTTGCTTTTTCTTTTTATGAATTCGTTTTGTTGTAATTTCACGTACTTTACAAGAAGAAAATACATCTGAAAAAAAGAAAGAAAAAGGAAATGGTACAATGTGATGTCGGTGGAGTGGCAGAGCGATGGGATTTTCACTGCTCTTTAGGCTCAAACCCCTATGACTCATGTGCTTCCTCTATATATTTTTCATGCTGAAAATATAGTTTTCTATAATTGTAGTCGGTGCCGTTCCTAGATTTGTAGAGACTCAAGACGATTAAAAAAAGAAAGGTTTTTTTTCAAAAAAAAGATTTATAAAATTTTAAACAATAGAAATTACTTAAAACGAAAACAAATATAATAAAACCTAAAACCAACAAAAAACCTCTAAACGAAAACAACCGATAATAAAATTGTTGATTGTTCAGTGGTCTGTTTAATTTTTTTGCATGTTTGTTTGATTGTTCGGCTGTGAGGAAAAAATAATTAGAATCTTAGGGTTAAGTTAAATGGGTGAATAAATAAAGCAACAATAAAACCAAAAAAGAAAAAGGAAAAAATTGCATCTTTGGAATTTCGTACTCGGCTCTATAGCTTACATATGTGACTGATTTTAACCATTAGATTACTAGTAACTTTTGGTAATTTGGGGCTCCTAAATTTTTATATTATTCGGGGGCCTAAGACCATTATCTTTTTCATAACCCACTAGGCACGGCCTGATTGTAGTTTATTGTTGTTTTCTTTGAGCATTTTTCCATATTTTAGCTTCACATTTCAAAAGTGAAGTAGTAGGCTAGTAGCGTACGCAAAAAAATAGTGTAAGATAGATATTGATTGTAAATGATGTCCATGGAACATTTTCGTAGTTGCATTGAAGTCTTTGTGTAGCTTTTAGAAAGGAATAAAAATCTAAAATGTGAACGGAGGATTCTTTAGTGTAAAAAAGATGAATAAAACTTTCCGTTTTTTCTCAACTTATGCTATTCTTGATGGGGAGAGAGAGAGAGGTCAACCAGAGAATCAAAAAGATTGATCTTACGACTGTCATTAGGTCCATGAAGGGACCATAGAGATAGGGGACCATAAAGATTGATCTTATTCCAATATACAATAATTTTGCAATCTATTGAAGCATAGGAAATTTTAAATACAGGAATAGAAATTTTGTTTAGATCAATGATAAATCGTTCAGTGGTTATTAGTTTTATAGATAGCAAGATATTACCCTGGAAATTGGTATAAGACTTCAGAGAGCAATTAAATTGGTCATACATCCTGTATATATATATCTCTTTTGAAGATGGACAATCTAGAATAAAAAAGATATGTTCCCAGAAAAACAAATCATGGCGCATCTCAAATGTTTCGTTCCATATTAATAAACCTCTTAATTCGTTCAATACGTTTTTCGATCAATTTTGCTTAATACTAACAAAATATGCTCTTACTAAGTTACTATCTAATTACTTCGAAAACCATTACCATATCTATGCAATTTTTATTTATTTGCTCTCTCAACCCAAAAATAACTGACTCTAGAATGATAGTAAACATGTCCCACCGCTCTGAATCTACCGACATCTCGTTGTCATGAGTTTTTCTTCCAAAAAATCTGTCCAAATCCCCAAATTGACATGAGCACCACCATACCACCACGAGAACTCAAGAATATATATTAAACATATATAAAAATAATATAAAGACAGAAAAAGAAACAAGAAATTTATGTCTTCTCTGGTTTATAGTCGTTCTCCATTATTAATTTATAACGTTTAAGGAAAACTCACAAACAAGATGAACAAATGTTACAAGGGAGGAATTTAATCGCATATGCAAATTTTTGTTTTTTTAAAGTAATGTAACAAATCGACATTGAAGAAGTAGCTTTTCACCCATACGCACTATGCAGAAGAAAAGACCCATCACAAGCACAAGCAAAAGCAAAGCAAAAGGTGGAGGAATGGCTCTTAAGGAGTCAACTGCTTAAGAATCTTGAGGGGTCTCAAATCTTGTCGGTGTATCGATACCCGCCATACAACAAAGTCCACTTATCAAAATGATAAGGAAGACGATTCCCTGCAAAAAAAGAGAGAGGAAAGCATCACAAAGAGGAAGAGACAAACCTTTTAGCGATTAGTAAAAACATATAAAATGATTAATATGGTCATTAAACTCATCAATATTTCAAGTCAGAAGTGTTAGAGTGAGCTAAGAAAGAGTTAAGCTTCTAACCACTAGTATGCCCTCCAAAAGAGATGACTTGAATTTGCAGAGTTCATCACAGGTTGTAGTAACATTAGAAGTGGTGTTCCCTGTGGCACTTTCAGCTAAAAACCTCTGGAGAGTTTTGTAAGATGTGTACCAATAAGGATCAGAAACGTATAGAGCTGTATATTTACTGCCAGATTGTTCGACGGAACTAACAAGTTCAGAGATGCTTTCACCTGGAGAATAGATCAAAGAAATTGCTTAGGTTCTTTGTTTCTCAGGCTATGTAACTGTGCTAGTTTTTCTTTTGCAGCAAAAATGACATCTTTCTACTTACGCTCTGAGTGTGACTGGCCAGATCGACTATTTGATTCAGAACCCTCGGAACAGAGCACAACCAAGTCGGTTTCTCCTTCTTTCCTTGTTTCTCTTCTAGCAAGCAAATGCTCCTATCAATTATCGAATTTTTTTAGGAAATAGGATTAGGAAAAAAAATAAAAACGTAAGAGCAATGAATATTACTTTGAAAGACTGCAAGTCTGATAGTTTCTGAATGGTTCCATCTTCAATAAAGCAAGAGTCAGAGAACACGATATTGCTGACTCCAACATTGTGAGGGCAAGCTTCTTTCAGCCCTGAAAGCAACAAATTCTCCATTCTTTCTTCCTCCGGCGCAGCAATATATGGGAATGCCAATGAGAAGTTGGAAGCTGTAAATAGACTCTGTTGAAACATAGACTCGGATGTTAAGATATTGGAGAGATTTAAATAAACAACTAAGTATTGGAGGCAATATCAGAATCCCAAGTTAAAGAAAGGAAAAGTTGCGCTTACGTTCAAAGTGTTAACAAGGGAAGGATCCGAGTTCCTTATTGCAGAAACATCAGAAGACAATAACTGCAGGAAGAAGAAAATGTGAATGTTAGCAAAGAAGATGCAGCGCAGAGCCGTTTATTTCTCACAATATTACAAACAGAAGTTTCTTTACAATATTTCACAACAACAAACCAAGATCCAAATGGTCATTCATATACACTAAATATTAAAATACAAACCCCCTAAATCATTCACTCATACAGACATGACATGATAACAAGTTCATAAATTAACATATTCTTACCTCTCTGCCGATGAACACAAGTGCAACATCAACAGGTTGCTCAACTTTCTTCTCTGAGCACTAGACAAATAGGAGACAACAAAAATGAAAACAAGAACACATCCAGTAGAATCGAAAATATTGCTACTCTTGGAAGATCTATGAACAAAAGAAGCAACATACAAGAAAGTTTGACCAGCCTCCTTGAGTGAAAACAGAATCTACAAGATCCTTTGCAGACATGACCTGATAATTTACAGCCTCATCCAATTCACTATTAGCAGACCTAAACCACCAATTCAACCACCAAATCTCAGACACACAACTCGAGCAAGCAGTTCGAACACAAATCAGGTAAAGTTCACAACTTTCAGGCATTTTCTATAAACCCATCTATCAAACTAAGACCAGAATCCGAAATCACAGAAATTTGTATAGAGAGAGATGCATAACTGGAGATGCGGAGACCAGAGGAAAGCAGGAACGGTATTAGGAGAAGCCAATCCAAATTCAACGAGAGAAGCTACTACCAAAATCGCCACAAAACCAATTTGCATCTTCATCATCTTCGTCCTCGAAAAATCAAAATCCTACCGGAGCAAAATAATCGAAATCAATCGAGTTTCGCGATTCGAACAAATCAAAAACGCGTAATCCAAACAATCAACAGATTCGAAGATAAAAGTATAATAAACCTGTTGAATCGAGATCGCTTCAGGGATCAATGGGATTTTGTAATCGGAGTTTCAAATCAAACGAAAGGACAGATTCATATATCTCCGATCCTCAAATCTGGACGACACATATGAGTACGAGACTCAGGAGAGAGAGGTCGACATGTTGGGCGTAAACGACGTCGTTTTAGGACGAAAATAAAAATCGAGAAGCGGTTTTGATTTAGCTAAGATAACCGGTTTAGAAATTTGGGTCGTATTGGGCTTTTACAGATTTACAAATAAGGCCGGTTATGGTTTTAGATTTGTTGGGTGGGAGCTTCTATTGTAAACATATATTCACTTTTAGATTTGTATGGTGGGAGCTTCTATTCTAAACATCAGCTATATTCATTTTGAGTGTTTTTGATTTTTTGAAAATTTGGAAACATTTTATTACATCCAAACTCTACTTTCAAACTCATATAAAATATAGATGAATTTATTTTCCTTCTAGTTTTCATATCTAAATGCATTACATAATTTGACAAAAACGAACAACTTCTGATAATTACATCCAAATGCTACGTCTGGATGATGAAACGAACAACCCTTTTACAGAATAAATTCATGTAACCTCCTCTTTTAACTATGCAATGTTCACGTGGTTTGAATGTATGAAACAACTTTTTAAAAACTTATGATATAGCTAAACAATGTATCATAAAGTTAAACCATAAAAAAAAAAAGAACAAACTCTTGTTGGAAGCAATTCAACATGAATGGATGACAAGTAGATGCCTACATGCTTTTTATCATTCATTATTCAAACTGTATGTTATAGATGTAGTACATTTTATGTGCATGAAAAATTCTTTTTTAAAAACAAATATGAATTATGTTTATATCCAAACGATTATTTGTTGAAAATGTATTCTTTTACCATTTAACATGGTTTGAATTTTTAAAATCAAATAAACGTTAATTCAATATAATACAATAATGATGATGATGCTATTTTGAGCTTGTAGAGTTAGTGATTATGGTTGGAACCAATTTCTAGAACATGTGAGGGGAGCCGCAAGGAGGTCAATTGCTTCCTACAGATATGCAATACAGATTCTCAAATATGGGTATCTTTTCCACCCCGTAATAGAGAGTCGATATACTTTTTAAAAAACTTCTTTTCTCCATCTCCGTCTCGCTCTTTCTCCTTACCTCTCAACTCCCTTAATCATCATCAATGGCGGTTACTTTCTCAGATCTGCACACAAAAGAAGGTGTTAAATTCGTAGAGGAGCACCTCTTATAACAAAAAAAAACAACACTTTTGTATTATATCCTATAAAACAGCCTAACATCTACATATTCCAAAGAGATTCTAAGAGGATTGGCCTCAAGAGCATCAAGTAAAAAAGATAAGAACTTGACGTTTATAATCCCTAAGATGAAAGTAATTATAACATGAGTACCATTGGTGTTTCATGAAAAGACTTTGGAGAGAAGTCAACCAAACCATCTACGTGTTATTGTTATAACTAAATAAGACTTGGAGTATATTCAACAAACCGAAGGTCTAGTAATCGAGGAATCATCACTTCTGTAAGCAAGCTTGTGAGAGTTTGACTAGAAACACATTCATTCTAGTAGTGCCAATCTTTTGATTCATGGATCTGCATGGTTTGAAGTGATGAGAAAGCATACATAATTGGTTCGTAATTAAGCACACGATCACCAAACAAAACATAGTAAAAAACAAGTGATTCTTGCTTTAGAGACTTGAGAATTGATAACATGGTAAAGCTCATAGACGAAGACCATTGTTTTAAAATTACATGTAACCAATAGCTTAAAACAGTCATCGTTATGGTTGATGAATCAATTTTTGGTTGGTCTAACAATGAGGAGTATGAGGAGGTTGATTACATACATTGTGAAACTCATAGACAAAGACCATTGCTTCAACAGTGAAATCTTTACTGGTGGAGCTACGTCTGTCGATGTTGAAAGAATGCGAAAAGAAACTAAAGAAAAAGATGCTTCAGAAAAGGATGCAAAAAAACCTCATACAACAACATTAAATGCCTTTGAACTTGGCTAAACAAGCATAGTGGTTGAAAGGAAATTATTGCGCAACATGTAAATGGTCTAGTGTTATTATTTAATAGAAAACGATATAAAAAATAATGTTTACTACGTGATTACCCTTGCTACGCGAGGGTTAGTGTTTCAGAAATAGTTTATATAGTTTTGTTGTAAACATTATTCATTATATCTCTTTGTTGGTGTGGTTAATTTTTTAGACCAAGTTACTATAATTTCATATGCAATATAGTTTTAAATTACATATTAAAGTTGACTCCCACATAAAAGAAATTTAGTTCTCTATGTTTGTTTGTATTTTTCTGTTTTGGAGACCATTCTCCGCACTGAGATGGTAGTGGAAGCATAGCCAAGTTTTATAGCCAATCCACGAGGCAACTAAGAGAAACAAACAATTCACAAACACAAAAACGACGGACCAAAAAAGTATAGAAACTTGTTTTAAAAAAAGTATAGAAAAAGAAGGTTTAAAAAAACCAAGTCTCATATTTACTCTACAATTGTCTCGTTAACTCATTATGAGAGCAATAACATTTCTCGTTTGATTCTCTCGTTTAGGAGTATGACAATTTAAAAACTTTTATGAGAATGAAGAAAGACGTGCGATAGAAGTTGGTGGCTTTCACTCAACAACTTTAGCTTTGAAATTGCATCAAAAGCTTATTTGTGATTCTTCTTCTTCTTGCCTTGAGTTTTCTGGTGAAGAAAACAAACTTTGCTCAGTAAACAAAATTCAATCTTTTTGGATAAAACCATTGCTCTTTAAAGCACGAAGCTCATCATCCTTGGATACAATGAATCGAGCTTAAATTTGCTAACAAAGAAAACAAGACAAGATTATGATAAAACATAAGAATACTATGTGACAAGCCTACGTGCGCAGTAAAATAGTTTGTTTCCTACTCATGTCATGTTAATCACAAGCTAATCACAATCCACTCACCATCATTTGAAACACCATTGTACACAATCTGAAATCTTGCAAAGACAAATCAAGCGACTAATACTAAAATATTAATCGACGTTGCTAAAATCTTGACCAAAAAGCGCAAGATGAAACTGAAATTCACATATCATAGAAAAACACCCAATTAGCCATGTCGAGAAGTCTAATTTTCACCATTCAATTTTTCCGTCGAAACATTGAATTTTTGATTCCCATTCAATTGCAAATCGTAGGGCATGGTCAAGTAAACTAATCAATCAATGATCAAAGATCATCATTCGTAGATCATATTTCCCATGTCTCGGCATTTTAAGGGATTTTGATTGCTTTAGGTTTTGAGCATGGGCCATGGAGATTTAAACGAATCATGTAAATTGCGGAAATTTTTCAAATCTAAGCAATCTGAAGCGGCCAAATTCAACTTGTTGATAAGTTTTTCACAAGTAAGGAACGCTACAAATTCAACCGAAATCCTTACCTACTTCAACTCCGGTGGGGCAAAATTAGAGATAAAGAAGAACTTGATCGCATCGTTACCAGTTATGCATCATCACCATCTGCACATTAAAAAAATAGAGAATCTCTTCAGCGAATAAATTGAATACGAAAATTGTAGATTGAATGAAGCAAAAACAGAACAAGAAACAAAATACACATCAAAGAGACTTGAAATGATAAATGCAATCCAATCATTGTAAATCATTTGATTCTCATTGGATTGGAAGAAGACTCACTTGCGGCAAAATACGGCAGTGAACCCTTTAGTAAGTGAATGAGAGAGGAACAAAATATGATCGTATGCAAAGGCAGAAGAAGTATTTAACTTACCTTTGTTGATGCAGTGTCAGAAGAAGGATTTGCGTCCATGCATGTTATGTTAACAACAATAAAAACGATCTAGTCAGACAATAACTACACTGAAACTCTAGGGTTTTGATGAACATGAGGGATCAAATAAAAATGAGGAATTTTATTCAGTGACAAATACCGAAGACATTTTTGTAGAGATAGAATAACAAAACCACAAAAGAGGATTGGATTTAATGGAGAACGATTTGGTTTCTCTGATGTTCCAGTTTCTCTAGCCTTTAGTTAGACGAGTTATAAATCAAGAAGGAAACGACGCTTGAAATTTCTAGAAGACACGTGGCAATCTCTTGGCTCTCTTTCCGAGTTGACGTGTAACTCCATGGAGAGCACTTCTCCTTTTATATAGTAGAAAATTAGGGGAATTTGGAAAACTAGGCACTGATTTTGTCCCAATACCCTTTTTTATATTTTGGCCAATTTTTATCCAAAATACCCATAGAAAAAATAAAAATATTCAAAATAATGGGTTTCAATTTTTTTTTAAAATATGATAATTAAGAGAACATAAATATTAGTCATGTTCATGTTTTCAAATATTTTTCAAACTTTAAAAAAATGGTTAAAACTAATGATATTGTTTTTTTCTACGATTTGCAAAATTCACATTTTACGTCTACAGGTCGGTAGATGTTTAGTTCTACTAGATAGTATGTGTTCTAAAATCTGTAGAATATGTTTTTCGCTACTTTCACTTTGTGCTACCAAGTTCAGGATACATATTCTACAACTCCTTATATCTTCTAATCATTTTTGAATGTAAGTTCTACATATGTGTCTATCATCTACCAAAGTTTAGAATACGTGTTCTACATAGTTAGTTTAAGATTCCCTAAATCTAGGATGCAAATATTCTCTAATTAATGCACTTTACTTAAACAACTATATTTCAAATTAATTATATTAATATTATCACGTAATTATAATATTTTTTCTTAATTAATTATATTTAACTTTCCTTATATTCCCTATATTCTCTAATTAATTATTACAATATATTATAAAATTTATTTTGTTTATTATGTTCAACATATTCAATTAAAAAACATTCCATATTTTAAATTTAACAATTAAAATTTCCATGATAACTATTAATTAATTTTTCTTGATTAATTTTTGTTATGTGAATATATTTAAAAAAAAAACAAAACTAATAAACAACCTAAACTAATAT
Source organism: Draba incana (assembly GCA_963576765.1). NCBI lineage: Eukaryota > Viridiplantae > Streptophyta > Magnoliopsida > Brassicales > Brassicaceae > Draba > Draba incana. Next base: position 12,540,833 of record OY755207.1, read on the forward strand.
ATTCATTAAAGAAATAACGAAATTTCTTATATTAATTTTAATAATTAAATTCCTTTCCAAAAACATCAAATCATTTAGAAAACAGAATTTCCTTATTTTGATTTTTTTTTAATTTCGAAAATGATTTCTACATATATATAAAATCAAAATTAAGGGTAATCTTGGATTATTAAAAATGTAAAACCTAATGTGACAAAAGCATATTAATTAAGTGTATTGGGACAAAGACAAGTTTAAACTGTCTTAATTTTCCAAATTTCCCTAAAAATTATGGTTAATTTGTCAAATTAAAAAGAAAATTTAATTAGGTGACTAACCAGAATTACTACATGTGACCAAAAGATAGCTATTAGATTTAGGATATTTGGTTAGCATTGTAGTTATAGTTTTTTTTACTGGTATGAGTTAGTGCCTACGATGCTCTCCTTTACCTGAGACCCTTTCACGGCTGTCAACACGGCTTAGCCAATACGTTTAGATTTGTGAAGTCTCTCCTCCGCCTATCCTTAAACCTTGTGGTATCAGAGCCCATGACTTGTGTTTTGTTTGAGAGAATCATTGTTTATGTTGATCGTTCGAGTATCTAGGAAACTTAATTCTCATAATCATGTCTGAATCTCAAATCATTTCTTCAAATTTTCAGATTTCTACTTTGCCTAAAAACAAAAATCATAAAAATGGTTCATCATCCTCTAGTATAGATTCTCTTTATGAGGTAGAATATGTTCCAGGTGATCAAATGCCTGAAACTACTCTTCCTCTCGTCAACCCGTATGAGATCTTTGCTAAAAAACCTGGATTCTTTTCTGTTCGTGGAGTTACTCAACTAATAAGATCGTCATCCACCAAAAGAGTCAAGGAGTATGTTTAAGCAAGCAAGTTCTCATCATGCCAAGTTCCAGCCACCGAAGAAGAACAGTTCATCACGTTGAATATTCCAGAACAACTTTCGAGGCTTTGGCAGCAACAAGGATTTACACATCTCCACTTTGGAGTTGTGCGAATCGGTCTCACTCTACATGCCAGAAAAGGACTACCGGTCACATCGAGAATAGCTTTGGTCGATTCTAGACTAAAGACTTACCAACAGGCGTGTATTGGAACTGTTCAAGCTACCTTGAACGCAGGAACAATCTTCATAACATTGTTCCCTAACTTTAATGTATCTTTAAAAGATCCTAATCTTTTGAAGGCACTTAAAGTTCAACTGCAGATCGTTGGAGCACCGATGCAAGAGAATAGTGTCCTCGCTACACTACATCATCAAATGGTCTACCGCGTTCAAGATCATGCCCTGGATCTAGTACTCCCTTCATCAGATGAAGCGTTATTCCTGGAAGTTAATTCCGCTTCCCAGGCACCAAATGCGATCCAGATCCCTCGACAGATATCTCGTGAAGAACTAGTACAGAAACTCCCTGAAACATGGGTGACAAGCTATGAGAAGCTTCACCAAGCACCGCAAGGCCCGATACAAACAGCTGAAGCAACTTTCCACTCAAGAAGCGATGGCCTCACGGAAATCAAATTTGAAAAGGCAAGATCATCATCTTTCCGAAGACCGATGTTCACAAAATTCTCTATCCAAATCGATGAGAGCGAGTTCCACGGTCCTTACAAAGATCAATACCCGAAACCCATCTCCTTTGAGCAAAATGGATCAGTCATATATCCGTTCAAAGACAAAAAATGGACATTGTTTCTTCGACGTCTGTAACTGCACGGCATGCACAGACGATTATCTTGACTACGAGTCTGACGAAGATAAACGCATAAGACGAAGAGCAAAGAAGGATCCTCTCTACAAAAGATATTTGGAAGGAGATCCATCGGTGGGCACACTCGGCGACGACAATGGAAGATACGAGTTCATAGTTCAGTATTCCCAGCCAAAGAAACCAGAACCTCCTGAGATTATGATGTTTAATCCAAATGACTTTCCTCCTTTTGAAGACTTTACCACAGACGGCGTTGCCCACAGCCCGAAGATTAGACCATCTACGATTAATTCTTCTGGCCTTGATCCGTTATCCCAGGCAGAAAAAGTCCTTAATTGGCAGTCAGAAAACGCTATGGCCCAGAACAAACTTCTTCATACGACCAACCATAAGGTGGATCAGATAGCAAGTGGTCACAACAAAAGAATGGTCTCATTGCAAAACTCGATATCAGAGATCAATGCTCGTCTAGAACAACTCCACAGGGAAATGCTGAGTATGGCGGAAAATATGTCAATCAACACCTCTCAGTTCCGACTCAGAGAGAAAGAGATGTCAAGTCTTAAAGGCCAACTAAAAGATCTTCAAGGATGGCTTGAAGATATGAAGCAGAACAGAAAAACGACTAGAAGTGCTCTACCGTTGTTCAGTGAGTTCCTAGAACCTTCCTTTCAAAGATCTTACTTGCCAGATTTTCTTCCGCTAGAAAGGCCAAGATCGGTGTCACAAATGGATAATTTTCTATCGTCAGATGAGCTGTATACATCCAGATTCAAGGTGCCAACCTTCCCAACATTTAAAACGAATCCTTACCAGGAGAAAACAAGAAAATATAGAGAAGAAGCACCTCAACCAGCTAAAAAACCAAGCTTTTCTACTCCACAATCCAGTCAAGGATCTAATGAAGAAGATAAGGGCAAAAGCAAGGCTGAAGACATTGGGATGATAGAATTCTCAATGACTGATCTACTTACTTCTATGGCAAACAAGGTTCAAGAACCCAAAGCCTATCAGATAAAAGAAGTTACTTACCTCCCAACAATCAACCATATATCTGATACAAGCTCATGTGATGAAGATACATCTACAGAAGAAGAAGCATCACTCCCGAAGCAATTCGCTATAGGAGAAAGCAGCGGCCCCAAAGAAGAGCCTGAAATAGATGAAATGCCCAGCGATGAGGAGATGCCCAATAATCAGTTTCATCAATTTCAAGGAGACCCCGGGCAAGCAAGGCAATTCGCTTCAAGAGTCATTACGTTCACATTTGATGACATTCCATTTCACAAATGGAATACACGTCTCGATGAGTTTCGAGCATGGATGACTTCTGAAGCTCTTACTTCACCAACATATACGGTGATACAACAATTTGCAGCCAGACTTTCCGGTTCGTTGAAAGATTGGTGGGATTCCCTTGGAGATTACAGGCAGCTACAAGCTTATCAATCTACCATTCCGATAATACTTAGTGAAATTCACAGAGAATTCATTGGGACTCCCAACCACATCAAGGATCAACTGCAAGAAGAATATTTTACGGCAAAATGTTGTTCCCTCCAGAAGAAAGATCTTGCAAAGCACTTTGAAAGACAGACGAAGCGGTACTATGCACTTGATGACCTAAACAATCCAAGCCTCAAGCACGTCTACCTTTCATCCATTGATGATTATCTCAGCCAACAAACAAAGCTCTACATCAGAGAACAAAACCAGACGGTTGAAGGAATTACCATTGGCCAGATCCAACAGCATGTTTTCAGAACACTAGACAAGATCTGCAGGCAAAAACAATTTTGGTCAGAATTCATGGATAATTCAAAACATCTAACAAAGGTGTGTTCAAAATTCGACTTGTTCATCAAGTGTTCGAAGGAGAAGAAATCATGTTCGTGCGATTGTAAGAAGAAGCATCATAAGACCAAGAGGTTTCCAAACAAGTATCCATTCCGGCGCAAAAGATTTTTCAGAAGGAAGAAGAGCTTCAAGAAAACTACAAGATGTTTCCTCTGCCATAAGGAAGGACATTTCGCAAAGAACTGTCCCAGCAAATCAAAGAAGAAGAAACAATATCTAATCAATTCAATATCTAATATTGCTCCTGATCTCGACCTTGACAAGCACGATCTCGAGTCAGTCCTATCATATGATAGTGACGAGCAGGACGCAATATGTGGATATTCCGATACTGAAGCAGAAAATTTATCCGAAGATGAAGAAGGATGTTACAAGATCATGGAGATTCATCAACAAGAAGAAGATATACAGACACCTCATCTTCCCGTAGCTATCTTTGATCCAGAAAAGAAGATGCGACCAGTTCATATCATCGCTTTCATAGACACTGGTGCACATACATCGATCATGAACCCTAATGTTCTATCACCATCGATGTGGCTACCGTATAATCAGGAGTTCAGAGTCGCGAATGCAAGTTCATTGGTCATCAAAGCAAAGTCTAAACCGATCACAATCAAAATCTTTCCTAGTTGTCAGATCACGACTCAAGTACTAGGATCGACAACACCAGGCAAAGACATCATCCTAGGATGGGATTGTTACCAGTCATTAAAAAAGAAGTTCGATATTTCTATCGAACCCCGAGGAGTCAGATGGAAGAATCTGTTCAAGCCTTATATAACAATTCCAAGGCTCTTCCCTATCGAAGACATCATGTCATCCGAGTTCGACAACATAAAAGAAGAGATTACAAAGAAATCATGTGCAGATTCATACAGTGAGTTTCTTCAAAAGTGCAAGAATCCGTTATGGCTAAATCCGACGTTCTTCGTGTCACTCCCCTTCAAGGAGAACATCATCACTACACCAACCAAGGCAAGTCATGCGGGAATGCCCCCGACGCTTCTACAACAAGCACATGAGGAATGTGAACAACTGATTCAACAAGAAATAGTCTCAACAACAAATTCACCATGGGCGTGCAAAGCTTTTTATGTCAACAAAAGAGCAGAACAAGCTAGAGGCAAATTAAGGCTGGTGATTGATTACAAGCCATTAAACTGATTCCTTCAAGATATCAAGTTCCCACTCCCGACGAGAAAAGCACTGTTACAACACCTTTCCGGAGCAACCATCTTCTCAAAATTCGATTTGAAATCAGGATTTTGGCAAATTGGAGTCAAACCGGAAGAAAGGCACAAGACAACATTATGTTTACTAGATCGACATCTGGAATGGAAAGTCCTACCATTTGGTCTGAAGACAGCTCCGTCCTTATTTCAACAAGCGATGCTAAGGATATTTTAACCATTAGTCAATACGGCACTAATCTACATTGATGACATTCTACTGTTTTCTAAAGATGCTGAAGATCATACCAAAGGTCTGAAACAGTTCCATGACTTAGTCCAACAGTATGGAATCATGCTTGCAGCAAAGAAGATGACCATATCAAAAATGGAGATTGAGTTCCTTGGAGTCAAAATTGCACAAGGGAAATTTACACCACAACCACATCTGCCTACAGAACTACTTGCGTTCCCCGATGAGAATCTCACAAGAAGACAGGTGCAACAATTTCTTGGCGTAATCAATTATGTCAGCGAATTTATTCCAAAGCTGTCACAGCTGACACAACCATTCAGAAAACTATTGTAAAAGAATCCTCCACAGTGGAGTACACGACAGACTGAAGCAGTAAAAAAGCTGAAGCTGGAGATTCAAAGGCTACCACCCCTAAAGATTCCCTCTATCGGCAAAAGAATAGTGCAAACCGACGCAAGCGACAAATACTGGGGAGCAATACTGTTTGAAGAGATTGATGGGAAAAGACATATCTGTGCCTACAAGAGCGGACGTTTCAAGGAGTCAGAAATGCATTATCACTCTACGTTCAAAGAAATCTTAGCGGTCAAAAAGGCTATTGAAAGATTCGAGTTCTATTTGATAGGGCATAGATTCAAAATCGAGATGGATATGTCATCCTTTCCAAAGATGCTACAGTTCAACCAGAAGATGGTGCCACATCAGCAGCTACTTCGTTGGAGTGAATGGTTTTCAAAATATGACTTCGACTCAGCCTATTTAAAGGGCAAGGAGAATATTTTAGCCGATATGTTAAGTCGTAAACCAGTAATACCAATCTCCGCCATCATGAGCTACCAAGGCTCCAGTTCCTCGACAAAATCTCTCTATGATTTCGAAAGCAACATTCCCGAAGATACAAAGGAGCTGATCAAAAATGGAGAACTCCATAACCGCCTTAAATAGAAGATTTTCCGATACCAGTCCATGATCTTATCCAGCCACGGAGTCCTCAACAACTTCATTTCACCGCTTGGTATCCATCCAAATTATCCGTTCGCCCATCTGTACAGCATCCGACAAAGCGACCTCCCAGAAGAAGTCATTTGCTTCCTCTGGTATTTATGTGCGGTACAGTTGGAATTATCTTTGATATTCCATGGTTGTACCAACATATTAATTCCCAGAAATGCTACTCTAATGGCATATCAACTTTTCTGAGGTGGTTCGAACCAATGAATGTCTGGAACAGCAAACTTCATGCTTCAGCCAAAGCACTCAACTATCCTTTCAAGAAGCTAAGGGGTAAGACCACTTCAAATCCGTTTTTCAATCCACATACCATCTACTTCTTCCACAGACATGTCAGCGTCAACCCAAGATCAAAAAAGATCCATGCCATGCCTACACTCATCCATCACAAAAATCTTAGTAGAGGAGTTCGCCCAGATTTCAACATGGCTGACAATGAGATCTTTGAAACCTTCCAAACTCACTCGTTCTGCTAATTAATCAATTGTCTAAATTCAAAAACTTATCCACAGATTAATTAAAACACTTATTTTAAAGAGGGTCAAAGACTAGTAAAAAAGTCTGCGTGGATCTCCAGCCGTATTCAGACACTAGCCACAAAATTCGACCTTTTCTTCTTCCAATTCCCAATTTTCTCTCCTTTACGGTCATCCCTTTCTGCTGAAAAATTGTTCTAGGGTCGCTCAAGTGTTTTCCAATCTTCGCTTCTTTGGATATTCCGATTCCGCGTGATTCTTCTTTTAGCTTGGTTTTGAAAGAGGTAAGTCAAAGTTAAACCCTATTTCGATTCTCTTATTACGAAGATTCTCATGTTCCTTTTCTGATTTCTGGGTTTTTTTTATTCGAATATCCTCGTTTGAAATCCCTAATCTGTGAAATTATTCAACGATTTGAGTGTAATCAGCTAAACGATTCGAGATTTTTTCTTCTGTTTATGAAATGATTCGATTGCCTTTTATAGTTTTCTATAAAGTCTCTGATTCTAGGGTTCGTTAAATCTCACTGTTGTATTTGACTATGAGCAGAGAGAGATTGATAAGAAGAAGGACCGTTAGCTATGGGTGATGCAACAGAGACGAGTTATTGGTGTTACATGTGTTCTCGATCGGTGAATCCAGAAATCGAAGGCGAGGTTATCAAATGTAATTTCTGTGAAGGTGGATTTGTTGAAGAAATGGATAATAATAATAATGCTCAAGATTCGGTTACCACCAACAATGATCATCCTCAAGCTGCTGATTCTCTCTGGGCTCCGATTTTGATTGGGATGATGAACAATCTCAGAGAATCGGAATCCAATGTCGAACACGAAGATAATGATGATGATGATGATGAGGAGGAGGAGGAGAATAATGACGGTGAAATTGATTTGGATCGGCAGTTCGAGGCGATTATGAGTAGAGGGAGAAGTCATTCAGCTGCGGTTCTCGATCTGCTTCAAGCGATTCGAGCAGGTTTATCGGTTGAATCCGAAACTAACGAGGATAATCCGGATACTAGCGAACTTGTGGTATTGATCAACTCGTTTAACCAACGGTTAAGGATTCAAGATTCCGACGCCGCGAATTCTGTTCCGTCTGGATCTTTAGGTGACTATTTCATCGGACCTGGATTCGAGATGTTGCTTCAACGTTTGGCGGAGAACGATCCGAATAACAGGTTCGGGACACTTCCAGCTACTAAAGAAGCGGTTGAGGCATTGGCGGTTGTGAAAATCGAAGAGAGTTTGTTGCAGTGTACTGTGTGTTTGGATGATTTCGAGATTGGGATTGATGCGAAAGAGATGCCGTGTAAGCATAAGTTTCATAGCGACTGTTTGTTACCGTGGCTTGAGCTTCATAGCTCATGTCCTGTGTGTAGGTATCTGCTTCCTACTGCTGATGATGATGATGATGAGGCAAAGACTGATACAGGGACTTCGAGGAACGATGATAGCAATGACGATATAAGTAATGCTTCTATGGAGAACAATGGATCATCGGTAGACTTGAGTTCGATCAATTCATCAGCTAATTAAGGATCACAATCTGAGACAGGTCACTGGACAGAGGAATGTTTATGTTAACTGTTTGAGATTAGTGATTATTAGTGGTTTGATGTTATTTGGCTGCACATAGTTTCTCAAATTTGGTCGATAACTCAGAAAGTGTTTTTATTTTATTTGTTTTTGGTTTGACTTTTACATTTTCGTTCTGGTTGCTTCAACATTTGGATCCGATTAGTTGGTAAAAGCTATAATAATCAGCATTAGAAAATAAATACGAAAATAGTTAACTTATGGATTTAGTCTAATCTTCTGTTGATTTCTTTGAGCAGAAGACTTGATCTTGTCTTAAATGTATATTATAATTACATATCTCTATTATGATTGTTTCAAAGCTCTTCACGCGGTAATTTTTCAAACTCTTTTAAAATGAATAAATATAAGAAAAATCTCGATGAAGTAGAAAGCTCCATTAACATTTACAATGAACCTTAGTCGTATGTTTGATTTGATATAAATATACATATGTTTATAGCTTTATACCGTACCATTAACAAACATTCAACACAAGAGTAGAAGAAATGAAAGGAAAGTTGTGGTTGATCTGTTTGCTATTGGTTTTCTCTTTGGCTATTTCATCAAAGGCGAACTTATCTCAACCATACAAATTTCGAAAACTCAGTGAGTGTTTTTTGTTTTCTTTGATCTTTCTAGTTATTACATTTACCTAATAGATTAATGGAGTATACATTCTACACATGCCTATAACTAGGCCTGATCTATACATGTATGCACATAAAATCCTACAAATTATAGTATATGTACCACAATACAAAGGCGAAAATATAGTTTTGACTGATACTCTACGAATGGCCCATTGGTTTGGAAAATAATGTTAATTCCAATACTTTTCCAAATTTTTTTCTTTCTAATTTACTCATTTCAGGTTTTACTGAGTTTTTAGTCATAAAGAACAAAAATATTGTTCGATCTTTTGTTTAACGAAGGACAATTTCTGATAGATTCCTTCCCTTTTCACTCTCTCGTTCGCGTATTTGTCTGATGAGTGTTTTGGCTTGATCTTCCAAATTTCTGTACCATTTATAATTTATAGTTAATACTATAAGAAGTTGGAAAATACATTAATTCTACATATTTATGCTAAATTTCTATGTTCGTACTAAATTGTCTAGAAGAGGATTTAAGAGTGTCAAGGAAGATCGGTACACCTGGTAGTGACTCGAAACAAGCACCACAATGTAAGAGAGGTGGATCTTGTAGAAAGCTGCCACCGGGAGGCCACGGTCGTTAGAAACAAATTAATATTCGCGTTTAGATTCTTCCTCTTTTTATGTTTGGAAAAAAATTATAAGGAAATTGTCAACGAGTCAAGTTGTGTTACGTTTACCTAACTAATTTTACGTATCTGTATGTTCGTATGCCTAGTTCAATAAAGATTACGATGTGCACGTTCTTAAACAGAAACAAATAACAAATTGATAAGTTTCACTTGGACCATTTTTGCTTATGTGTCACTTCCACAATTTTTCTTAACATTTTTTATTTATTTATATATTTCTTTTCTACTGCTAAACACATTTATTTCCTAATTAAATAATATTGATTACTCTTAATCTAATTGCCAAACATATTGAAATAAACATAAACTTGCCAAAATTGAAATATTTTTTTAGATTTAAATCATAAAATTAAATATGAACAAAAAATAATATATATTCCAAAAATGTATTAATTCCCTTAATTTTAGAATAAAATATATATTTTATTATCTTTTCAAATAAAAGATTAAATACTATTATACCATTATACCATTATTCAAACACTATTTCAATTACACAATTCTAAGTAATTACTATAATCCTCATAACTAAACATACTTAGAAAAAAAATGTAAATTGATGAATAAGTTAAAAACAGATTTAGAACAAAAACACAATTCTTTCCATCCGATAATTTTGTTACCTAATAATCTCATCAAGCTATAGCAATATCTACATTTACATGTAATCAAACCAATTAAAATTATAGTAACGGTTACAATTAAACACGGGTACTAATCTAGTTATATATTAAAGAAGAAACATTATAAACTAATTTTGCTTAGGTGTCATCACCATAAAAATTTTCTGTATTTTTATTTATTTATTTAGTTCTATTATACTCATTACTAAACATTATTATTTCAAAATAACTTAATTTGATTACTCTTAGTCTAATTGCCAAACACATTGAAATAATCTTAAACTTACCAAAATTAAAATATTTCAAAATCTTACACTTGCCAAAAATAAATCATATAATTACATATAAACAAAAAAAAACGTATATTTCAAAATCTTCTATATATTAAGGAGGAACATTGAAAGACAAAATTGTTGATGTATCATTCTCTCAAATTTTCTTAGAATTTTCGTTTACCAAATATATGTCAAAATATCTAAATCATATATATATATATATATATATTAATTGAGGAGACACTAAAAGTTTAAAATCCTAGGTATTATTCAAAGGAGTCTTAAAGAACATATTAATCCTATGTGTCATTCAAAGGGAATTTTAAGGAACACATTAATTAAATCAACCAATCAAAATATTTCAATTTGGCATGGTGGAAATATCTACATATTTCAATAGTTATAATATATATGCGGCATTGATGACAAAAAAGATATACTTACCAAATCCATCACCATACCAGAAACCTCAAACCGATTCAATTAGTAGTATTTTGGTTAGTGATAAAGTTGAGTTTAAACAGATTTTATAGAGTTATTGAAAAACATTTGTTTTGTAAATATAAAATGTATATCACTCGATTACATTATTTGTCATACATTATAAGATAATGTTTCACTTTTTAGTTTCATTATTGTAAATCAATTTCTCTCATTTTTATATTTTGTATACACTTAAAACGTAAAATCTATCACATATTTAGACACTCAAGATTCAAGAATCGATCTAATAATTTTTTTAGTGAACATAATTATTTATTTAATATTTTTTTGGTATGCATGATGTAAAACAATATATTTTTATTCTACAATAAACTGAAATTTATATTCCTACGCTTGGCGTGGGTCAAAATCTAGTTTACATGTAATCAAACAGTTTTAAAATTATATTAACGGTTACAAGTAAACCCATATACAACATAAGTATTAACCTAGTTATTTTATAGTAGTATACGACAAGAAAAATGGATAAGTTATGAGAAGAATTGTTTTTTTTTTCTACATGTAGGTAGGCATGGTTAATTAATTTTTAGTACGTAACTATTATATTGGGAAGCCTTTGCGTCGTCAAAGGTATATTATATATGAACTGCAAGATTGATAAAATATCGATCAAAAGCTTAATTTAATATCTTAGGAACCTTAAAGTCAAATATACGTTTGATTTAATATAAATACACTTACATTATGCATGAAGTTTTAGATTAATGTAAACCACAAAAAAAAAAGCATCAACAAAAATGAAGATTAAGTTGTGGTTTATTGCTACACTGTTAGTTCTCTCTTTGCTGTTTTCAACTCAAGACAATCTCAGCTCAACCATATAAATTACGCAAAAACAGTGAGTATTATCAAATATTTACATCTGTTAAATCTTCTACTATCTCGATATATAAGCTAAAGCCAAATAAGAAAGGGACTTTATTCGATTCAAACACCATATTTCATCAGAAAGATATAGCTAATTAATTTTAACTAATTAATTAGATGATAGAAATGCAAAAGAAATGGAAGGTATTTACCACTTCAAATTTACTAACCTATATATGTTTTGTACATTGATTTTTGCAGAAGAAGAAATAGGAGAAATGGATCATGTTCATAAGACAAAGAAGATCCTAACACCAGGTAGCGACTCGAAGCCTGCGGGCCAAGGCTCACCATCCAATAATGGAGGTTCCCCGGACGCCAATTAATGTGGCTAATCGGACCGGCCGAAGCACATTTGTAAATCGCTTAATTTTAAAAAATACTATATTCGATGATTTGTTATTTATGAAAATAATATAAAGGAACGTCTAAATGGGTGGAAAAAATAATTTTGTTTGACTTGTATATATATTTTTTTCAAATGGCAATAAAAAAAAATGTTTCGATAAGTTTATTTTAAACGCTATAATAAAACTATCTTTATCAAGAAATTAATTAATTTGAAATCTCTGTTAACTTACAAAAGTTTGAATCCAAAAGAGACTAGTGTGTATATACTCTAATCTCCCCAATAAACATAGATATTTGACTTGTACGATTACATCAGTTACATTGTTAATTTACTTAGAAGTCCTCTAACGCGCTACGTGAAAACTTAATTTAATAGCTTTAACATAACTTAAGTCGTATATACTTGATTGATATATATATATATATATATACATATATTTATTGTATACACACAATAGACCTTATCACAAGAAACATGAAGGGCAAGTTCTGTTTCATTGCTTCGATTTTGATTCTCTCTTTGGCGATTTCCTCCTACGTCGTTTTAGCCCAATCAAACAAATCCAGTAAGTATTATTGATATTCATCACTCTTCTCTTTCCTATCCCCTATCTTATAAAACAGAACAGAAGTCAGAGAGAGATGCCGTTTTTTACTCTCAATTTGACAACTCATCATTTTCTATACGTGTCATTCCCTCAATTAACTCAATATTCCAAATAACCATTAATCATAAATAAATTCCGAATTAATCAGTTTATTATTATCTATTAAAGAATAAAAAAATTCCAAAAATTACTTTCCCTTTCGGAAACCCTAAACTACCTACCCCACTCTCCCACTTCTTTCTCCCTCTACCCCGTATCTCTCCTTTTTGTTCTGCTTAAACAAAAAAATGGATTCTCATTTTTTCTCACATCCTCTGTTTCTCTCAAAATTCTCAGAAACTCAATTCTCTAAATGCTCAATTTTTCATTAATTTCATATCTTTCATCCGAAACTATAGGATGGAAAATCAAAGTCCGCATCATCCGTATATGGGGATTTCAAAAACCAGACAATCCAGGTGTTTTGACTGGATTAAATCTTCTTCTGGTAGATGAAAAGGTAAAACTACATTCTATGTTTTTCTTCTTCAAAATTGTTCCATGTTTTTTATTAATCAACTTTTCTTCTACGGTGCTTGTTAGAGATAAATTAGTTAGTTTGATTAATAAGTTTTTGCGAGGCTTATGAGTTCACTCTTCCTAATATAATTTTACTTTGTTTCATAATCAGGGAGATAGAATACAAGCTTTTATCAAAGGCAATCTGATTGCGAGATTTGAAAAGTATTTTCCAGAAGGAGATTGTCGTACAATTATGAACTTCGAATTGTTGCCTAATCGTGGTAGCTATCGTGTGAGCTCACATCCTTACAAAATAAACTTTTTATACACAACATATGTGAAGGACTGTGAGGATATTCCAAATCTACCGCAGCGTTTTAACTTCACCAAATTTTCTGACATAATTGATGGATCTACAGATGAGAATGTCTTCTTAGGTATGCTTATTAACTCTTGAATTAGATATTATTTTCAAATGAAATTTTTTTTTATATTTAAAACTGACTTTTTCAGATGTTATTGGTGAAATCGTTGATATGCAAGAAATTAAAAACATAACGTCTCGTGGCCGTCCATCAAAAATACTAAAGCTACAGCTTAGGGACCTTGGGTATGTATGACCAATTACTTAATCGGAGAACTTGCTTGACTTTGTGTCTTTGTTCAAGAACTTAATTCTAAACGTTTATATGATGCTAAACCTCTTGGTCATAGAAAGTGTGTATGTGGTAATGTGTATTTTCGTTAACCTTTTTTTCAGGAGTAAAGTCATCAATGTCACTCTATGGGACCAATTTGGAGAGGATATCTTTTCTAATGCTAAGAGCCACACATCTGGTCCCATCATCTTGCTTGGTAGTCTGATGAAGCTAAACATATTTAATGGTTAGTTTTGTTCTAATTGTTATCTTTTTATTGCTGAAAATACAATCACTTAATCATTTATATCTTTTTTTTTTGTTTCTCAGGGGACATCTCTGTTCAAACTTCAATGTTTGCTACAAAACTCTTTACGGATCCTGCAATTCAAGAGATCTCTGAATTTAAAAAGAAGTATATTCTCTCATATTTCTCTTTTATAACATTGGATATACTTTTTTATTAAAATTTCAAAATATTTATGAAAGTTTGTTTGTCTGTGTAGAATGTCCAAATCAAGCAACCCAGAAGTCAATCTTTTTATATCACAATTCACACATACAAGTTCCACCAAACCTACAACTGAAACCTTCTCATTATCTGAGCGTAAAACAATTGCTCAGATGAGTGAGACGACTAAGGTAAGTTATGTTTTAATGATTATACAATTCTAATAATTGACCTACACCTAATGAGCTTATTTTTTATTGTAAACTATAGGGAGACATAGGAAATGTACTTGCCACAATATCTTCCATCGAAACTGAATTTCCTTGGTGTTATATTGGTTTCATAAATTGTTCACACAAAGTTACACCATACTTCAATTATGTGACCGAAGAAGCAGAACCAGGAAAATTTTCATGTGACAAGTGCAAAAGAGATGAAGTTACCACATTGACAAGGTCATAACACATTTGTTATTTCAATGCCAATTTCACTTTTTAACAATACGTCAACATGCTAATATCACTCTACTTTATTCAGGTTCAAAGTGCAAGTTAGAGTAGTCAACCATAGTGGTAGCGCATCGTTCCTCTTATTCGACAGTTCTTTGCTTCAACTTATTCACAAATCTGCTACCGACTTGATTGAACAGGAACTTCAGGTACACAAGTTTTAAAATATTTGTATTCTTCTGGTTTTGATTTTAGCTATATTCACATAGTCACCCATGGACGATTTGTGTTAGTTTGGAAAATTCATTTATACTATTGTAATCTTCTACGTGTATGCCATAATTGCAGGTTTCAACATATTTGTTTCAGTTTTGTTGTATTTTAAGTTCACTAACTATATCTTTTTAACATTGTCGTAGTTCAATCGGTCAAGTGATTTTCCTCAAGAGCTATTTTATTTGGAAGGTCGTCAATTTGTTTTCAAAGTTAAACACGCAGACATGGCCGTTTACAAAGGATGTGCACCTTATAATGTCCAGAAGCTGACGTTTGACCCTAAAATTGTAACAAAGTTTGAAGAAAGTATTTCCACAATGGTATGACCATCTTCTTTTCTTATGTCGTTTACTACCAACTGTCTGATTTGAATTGTATAATAATGATTTACTTTTTTTCTAAAACAAAAATTAGACATGTGGTGATTCGGACATACGACATGAACCAAACTTGTCAACTACGACTATAGATCATGTACTATGCATTCCAAATTATTTCTAACAATGTTGCAAATAAATGAAATCATTCTAACCTGAATCAAATTATTTTTACCTTTTGTCGCAGATTGACAACATTTCTTATCAGAGCGAAAACAAAGATTCGAGCCACAACTCAAATGTTCAACTATCAATCACTATTGGTGAAGACAGTACCAATGATGTAATACACTCATCTGAGGTCCAAATGGCGACTCCAAGCAACAAACGCACTATCGACTTAGCTGGTGATGAGGATTTCGAGCAATCATCTACAAAACCCGAAACCGTACCCAAATCTGTGATTAAGAGAGTTAAGAAGTAAAGAAGAGTTTTTATCTTGTGCACTTGTTTTATATGTACCTTAGACCTACTTTAAATATCTTTAGGATGCTTTCGATCACATGCTTTTATAAAGTGAAATTTCTTATTTTCTCAATGTAGTTTTTATATTTCACTTGTTGGAGCTGGCAAAACGAAAAATAAGCATAAGAGTAGTGTCGACTAAACAAAAGTAAATATGTATGTCATTTTAGCAAATCAATGTAATGAAACTAAATAGAAAAACATAATAAAGTCTGTATAGTTCAATGTTCTGAAATAAATAAAAATCTTAAAACTGTGCATTATGCTAACCCGAAACTCTGTTAATCTTTTAATATTTCATCAACTAAAAATCTTTTTGTGGAACATACATTAAATCTCTGCTTTTATTAGTTGGAATAATCAAATAACAAAATAATATTATATGATAACGTGGAAGTTATATTTTCCCACTCAGACATGACCCACTCCGTAAAACTTCCCACTCCTATCTCTATCTAAATAAAAAAGTAGTCATCTTCTCTATATGTTTAAGCACTCTAAAATTTCACGCTTCTTAAACATTTTCTCCTTTCCGCTTTTTACTATCTTATCAGTGTTCTTACTTTCTCATCATGGAAATAACTCAAAACTCTTCGGTTACAGTTATCAATCAAAATGATTTTGATTTAGCTGTCCAGAAAAGAACTGAAGTTATGAAAACCAATAACTTCGAAGCTACCATACGGAGTTTATCAGTGATAACACAGAAAGCCTTTGAAGCTGCCGTTCGAAGTCCGAGCTCCATAACACAACGTAACGATGGTGCTTCTTGGGTAATGTCTCATTTCATCGGTAGCGGTACCTACGGATCCGTCTATTTAGCTTATAAACTTACTAATGGTGTTGGGTACAAACTTCCAAATGAACTGGCGATCAAGTGTGCAGATATTGAATATGCTTCCACGCTTATTGACGAAGAAAGGATGTTAAAGCGTCTATCTAATTTGTACGTTGTTACATGTTACGGTGACCAGATCACTTCGGCAAAAACATCAACGGGTAACAATATCTACAACTTATTGCTTGAATATTGTTCCAACGGAAGTCTCTCTATCTTCATCAGAGACAATGGATGCCTCCCGGATAATCAAGTCAAGTTCTATTTTAATTGCATCTTAAAAGGCCTCTAACATATTCACTCAAAAAAAATTATTCATTGCGATATCAAGACAGACAACATTTTTCTATCTCGGGAACCCACGTTGTCTACTCCTATTGGCCTCATTCCAAAAATTGCTGATTTCGGATTGGCCATGGAAAGAGGTGGTCCAGATTATTATCATGGTGTTGGTCACTATAGAGGTACAACTAAATATATGTCTCCGGAACTATTGAGGGGTGAATATCTTGATTATTGCGTGGATGTATGGGCCTTTGGGTGTACGGTTTTAGAAATGCTTACCGGACAGAGAGCTTGGAGTGAACACGGAAAACTTGACAATGTAGCATTGAAGGCTTTAATTGGTGGGAGCAACATGATTCCGTATATACCAGATTTGTTATCAGATGAGGCACATGATTTCTTATACAAATGTTTGGAGAGGGGTCCTCTGAAACGGTGGAGAGTTGAAGCATTGCTTGCTCATTCGTTTCTCACCTAAAAGCATGTTGGATAGCCTCCAAACTCAAGAAAACCCAACTTCAAGATTTGTAGTATTATGCTCTTTATCTTTCTATCAAGTCAATCGAGTTAGTTAATTGTACTCTTATGTTCTTATTGTTTTTATTTATTAGGCTACTGTTATGTTTTTAAAATTGTGTTGGCTTTTGTTTTTCTATTTCAAAAGATATATAAATTATTCTATCAGATAAGTTAATATAATTAAAATATATGGTTCAAGAAGCAAAAAAATATACAACATGTTTCCTCTGTTTTTGAATATCACACAAATAAACATATATACAAAGTTAAGGTGCTTCTTATTATAACTTAAAGTATCCAGTTAAAAAATATGATTGTAATATATCGTTCTAGCAATGTATGAAAATATAAAATTATTAAAAGGTTTGTTTTGAATAAAATGGAAAAACAACCAAAAGTTAGGGAAGATCGTGGAAGTTAAAATAACTTCCCAAATTACACCAACATCTTGATAAATTACAAAATAAATTTATGGACCCAATGCTTATTGTAACCGGTAGTGTTCTACTCTATGTTTCTGAAAAAACTGAAATAGAGTTCCACCATTTTTGAACCTTTTCCTGTTCTGGTTCTCATTCAACCTTCCTCTGCAATTCATGATTTCTCAATTGTTGTTGCTCACTGGTAAAACACTTCTCCTTTCTTTTTTCTTTCTCTTTCACCTACTATCACTGTAGTAATCGTAATCATAATTATCATTTTTAATGAAGAGCAAAATCGAACAAGACACATCTAAAAAAAAAAGGATCGCCATGGCAAGAGTTAAAGCGAAACAGAGAACACATGCTCAAAGTGGGCTAGGTAGTATTTAAACCCAACTATGAATTCGTATTAATCATCACACAAAATTCTACCCATTCTTTTAAATTTATAGACATATATTGTGCAGGTCACAGTTCTAGCTTTGGAGATACTAATGTCACACCTTCAACAGATCAAATTCTCAGTGATATAACAAATGGTAATATTCATACTTACAAATATACAACATATATTCTCTTTAACCCAAACTATAACAATTGATATATATACAGCTGCTACCCCTCGAAGGAATCACTGTATGCAGATTTTGAAGAATAAAAGACAGAAAACCTTTTCAGGCAACAACAATATACCATCTCCTAATTTATCACAAGGAAATGTGTCCAACAACCCCACAAGAGCTACGCACAAGCACCAAACTACACCATCAGATACTCCAACGTCATCAATAACCAAACCGACACTATTCCAAGAAAACAGTAAAATATCGTTCTCTATAATTCTAAAAATCGTACTTATACAGAATATAACTAACTATAAAATATTGATCTCATTTACCAGATTACGATGACTTTGGTGATCCTACACATGCCTGTGAGCATTATAATGCATGGATGTGGTAGGCTGAGCGAATTGAGAAAAGACGAAAATCATGTCCTCCAAAATTTTCACTTTGTTGTATGCACGGAAAGATTGGACTCCCTCCACCACCAAAACCTCCGCAAGAACTCCTAGATCTGCTATTTGGAAAAGATAGCCAAGGGAAAAATTTTAGAGACAACATAAGAGCTTATAATTCCATGTTTGCATTCACTTCAATGGGTGGACAAATCGATACTTCTGTCAACAAAGGGCGATGACCATATGACTTTCGACTTAAGGGTCAAAATTGTCATATGATAGGGAGTTTGCCCCCGTCTGGTGACTCACATCCAACATTTTCCCAGCTTTACATTCATGACACAGAGAACGAAAACGCCAACAGAATCAAAAGCTACATGTATCATTCATAATTCAGACTTTCTTCTCTTATAGATTTGTTTACAAAAGTACTTTCCAAATAGTATTATCAATTGTTAATATTGTATCCATATTTACTTCTATTTATTCTCCCATAATCTTAAGTACTTTTGTTTTGCAGCTTGAATAGAAAAGGAACACCAACTGTTGCACCAAATTTTCGAGAAGATATTATGGATCTAATCAAAACAATGTTGGACAAGGTTAATCCTTATACTGAGATTCTGAGAACGGCAAGGGATCGGTTTGAAGAATCCGGAACAACTTGTGATGTTAAGCTACAATTGATTTCAAAGCGTTCAACGGATAGCAACACCTACAATTTACCAACAACTTCTGAAGTTGCTGCACTCTTTCATGGAGACTTAGATGAAAATTTCCAGCCAAGGGATATTGTGGTTGAAACCAAAGGAAAAGAGCGTAAACGAATAAGTGAGCTACATCCAGCGTACTTACCTCTTCAATATCCATTGTTATTTCCGTATGGAGATGATGGCTATCATATTGATCTAGATCTGAAGAAGGTATCAACAACATCAGAGAATCCTAGGACAAAGGTGAGCATGAGAGAGTTTATTGCTTATAAAATCATGGAACGTGAGAATGATCCAACAACTTTGATGTATTCTGGAAAATTGTTCCAACAATTTCTGGTGGATGCCTATACCATGATAGAAGCAGAAAGAATAGGATTTTTAAAGCTCAACCAAAAGACTATACGCGCAGATAAATACGTAAATCTTTATGCTTTCGCTGATAACGGAAACACTGATCCATCACAGTGTGGTAAACCCATCATATTGCCATCGACATTTACCGGAAGTGAGCGATACAAGCAAGAAAAATATAAAGATGCAATGGCTGTTTGTCAACACCTTGGGTATCCACAATATTTTATCACTTTTACTTGCAATCCGAAGTGGCCTGAAGTAACAAGATTTTTGAAAGCACGTTCTCTTCACTCAGAAGACAGAGGTGATATTCTAGCAAGAGTCTTTAAGATGAAGCTAGATAGTCTTATTGATGATATAAAAAACCGAGATATCTTTGGACCAGCATCAGCAGGTACAAATTTCCTCCATACTTCATCAATTTTCTAACCTTTAATGGTGTATAATTTATTTATTCTATGTTCTCCTAATAATTTAAATCATTGGAAAAAAATGCAGTGCTATACACTATTGAGTTCCAGAAAAGAGGTCTTCTGCATGCTCATATCTTACAGTTTTTGAAGAAAAGAGCTAAACGAGAACCTACTGCAGACATTGATCAACATATATCCGCTGAAATTTCCGATGAAGACATTGATCCTGTTCTTTACGAAGTCGTCAAGGAAATAATGATGCATGGTCCTTGTGGTCCTTCTATATGTTTGGAAAAAGGAAAGTGCACAAAGCGATTTCCAAAAGACTTCAACAACAAGACAAAAATCAACAAAGATGGCTTTCCCATTTATAGGCGAAGAGATGATGGGAGATTTGTTGAAAAAAATGGTAGACGTCTTGATAACAGATATGCCATTCCATACAATGCATATCTTCTACTCAAGTACCAAGCCCATATAAATGTTGAGGGGTGCAACCAAACAAGAGCAATCAAGTATTTATTCAAGTACATGAACAAAGGAAATGATCGAGTCACCGTTGGTATTACTGATTCTAAAACAGATGAAATCAAACAGTACTTAGATTGCAGGTAAATTCTTAAGTTTCCCAATTTAAAATTATGATGAAGTTATTGGTCTAAGTTTTAATACTTAAAATGAATGTAGGTATATTTCACCTTGTGAAGCGGCATGGCCAATCTTTGGATTTGAATTGCATTACAGCAGCACTTCTATCCAAAGACTCAGTCTTCATCTGCCTGGAGAACATAACATAACTTACGAGGATGATGATGATGTAGAAGATGTGTTGAACAAAGAATCTAATCAAAATTTCCAAATTCTTGGAATATCTCAAAATGTGTGCTTCAAATTCAGATGCAAAGGAACTTACTTTCATTGAGTTCCCATCCAGATTCGTGTGGAACAAGAAGCAAAAACTATGGACTCCACAGAAGAGGAACATATCACTTGGAAGAATGCACAACATTAGTCCTTCCGCTGGTGAATTGTTCTATTTAAAGATCCTAACAAATATAACCAAAGGTCCTACAAGTTATGAAGATCTACGTACGGTTGACGGGACTCTATACCCTACATTTAAAGATGCATGTTATGCTTTAGGTCTTCTTGATGACGACCAAGATTGCATAGCTGCAATTATGGAAGCAAGCCAGTGGGGAACCGCCCATTCCATGCGAAGATTATTTGCAAATCTTCTTACATCGGAAAGTTTGTCAAAACCAAGTGATGTTTGGGAGAAAACGTGGACTCTTCTTTCTGAAGATGTTCTTTACATGCAACGGAAAATACGTGGATTGCCAGGTAAAACAAAGAACATTTGTATTTCTATGATTTTGGTCCCAATACTTTCACTACTAATATTTATTTTTATCATTTTATTTATTCTAGATTATGAGATGACAGATGCTCAAATTCAAAACCAAACTTTGTTGGAAATCGAAAAGTTGCTACGCATAAATGGAGATTCTCTCCGTAGCTACCCTTCAATGCCATTCCCAGAAAACCACAATCCAAATGCAGAGATTAACAGAATGATACAAGATGAGATGTCTTACGATACGCGTAAGTGTGGAGCAGAGCATTATACTCTTTTGCCAAAATTAACTTTTGAGCAAAGGACAATATATTATCGCATTTTAAATGTGGGAGGAGTTTTCTTTGTCTACGGATTCGGTGGAACCGGAAAACTTTCGTTTGGAAGACACTCTCTACATACATCCGTTCTAGGGGAGAGATTGTTATAAATGTGGCATCAAGTGGGATGGCAGTGCTATTATTAGAAGGTGGACGGACTGCGCACTCTCATTTTGCATTACCTATACAGCTAAACGAGACATCTAATTGCAATTTCTCACCTGGTAGTGATATTGCTGCTTTGCTGCTCCGAGCAAAGTTGGTTATATGGGATGAAGCCCCGATGTTGCATAAACATTGCTTTGAAGCTCTTGATCGCAGTTTACGAGATATTGCACGAGCTGCAGGACATATTAATAGCGACAAGCCATTTGGTGGTAAGACTATTACATTCGGTGGGGACTTTCGTCAAGTATTACCGGTTATTTCTAAGGGAAGTAGAGAACAAATTGTCCAAGCATCTTTGACTTCTTCATACTTGTGGAATTCTTGTGAGGTGTTAGAGTTAACAAAAAACATGCGGTTGGATGTTCACTCAGATAGATCAGAAGCTGATGAAATCAAGGAGTTTTCTGATTGGATTCTTAGGCTGGGAAATGGAAAGCTTTCAGAACCAAATAATGGTAAAGCTGAGATAGATATACCCGATGATATGCTCCTTACAGACTTATTCCATCCAATCGATTCGATTGTTAATGCCATATATCCGTCGCTACTTGATAACCTTCA
The DNA here is from genome assembly GCA_963576765.1 of Draba incana. Classification (NCBI taxonomy): domain Eukaryota; kingdom Viridiplantae; phylum Streptophyta; class Magnoliopsida; order Brassicales; family Brassicaceae; genus Draba; species Draba incana. Next base: position 12,563,490 of record OY755207.1, read on the forward strand.
CGACGAATCTTACTTCAGGGAACGTGCACTACTTTGTCCCACAAATGATGTTGTTGATGAAGTCAACAATCACATCATGAATATGCTCCCATGAGAAGTAAAGGAGTACTTCAGCTCAGATAAAATTTGCGCTTCTAATTATTCTGCAGCAAGAGATGCTCAAATCTCTACAGAATTTTTAAATGCCATTAAAAGTCCCGGACTACCAAATCATGTTATCAAGTTGAAGGAAGGTGTTCCCGTGATGCTAATAAGGAACATAGACCAGAAATATGGTCTTTGTAATGGAACAAGGATACGGGTTACAAGACTGGAAAATTATGTCATTGAAGCGTTAGTGTTAACTGGTCATAGTGCTGGTAGCGAAGTCTACATACCAAAGATGGTTCTAACACCTACTGATGCTAAGATACCATTTAGCTTCCAGCGTCGACAATTTCCAATCAATTCTTGCTTTGGGATGACGATCAACAAAAGCCAAGGTCAGAGTTTATCTCATGTTGGAATCTATTTACCTAGACCAGTATTTTCCCATGGCCAGTTATATGTTGTGGTATCAAGAGTTAAAAGCAAAAGAGGCCTAAAGATCGTAATCATCGATGAGAATGGTAACAGAGTGAAGAAAACAACAAATGTGGTTTACAAAGAAATATTCCAAAACCTCTGAGGTATGTTTAGGAACAATAAATGGAGAAAAGAAACACATGTATTACCCGTGAATAATGTATCTCTGATCATGTTGCCTCTTCCTCTTATCTCCTTTGTTGGCAGGACTTCGGCGGTGTCGTACCGGTTGTGAATCTCCACAGTTTCGACAACCAACAACCTTCGTTACAAAGAACGCAATGTTACTCAACGAACAAAAACTGATTATTCTTCTTCTTGTAACAAGGGAAAAACTTTTTAACTTAAGATTTGATGATAAATGACATGACTTGTACTTCCATTTCATTTGTTTCTTACTATGTATTTGTTTTCTGCGTGTTTGCTATATTTGATGGTTAGTATTTACTTTTGTATGGAAAATATTGTGATGATGAGTTTGAGCAATCATCTACCAAACCCAAAATCTTACCCAAATCCATGATTGATTTTCTTAAAGAAACCCAGAAGCTCCTTAAAAAGATTAAGTTCTGGTTCGATTTGTGGTCCGATTCGATTTCCGGTTTAGAATGCCTCTTCTCAATTCCGTCACTACCACCACCGGAGATGATGCCACCAATGACGGAGTCGATAACATGTTATTGTAAACACTACATCAACTAAGTAACGTTTTAACAACTTATCCATGACAGAAAATAGAATCCTTCTTAAGCTAGAAGAAACCTAAATCACAGATTCTTAGCTAATCAATATTTCTGATGTACCCAAAGACTACAACCACAACATAAGCATTCTTGAAGTACAAAACTTGAAGAAATTACGGAATCAACAATTCTATCATTGCAAATTCAATATCATGGAGCCTAACAATGCCTATTCCATTGGTTCTACCTCGGAAGGATTTCGATTTCTCAAACCAAAGAAACCAAAGAGAGGTAGTATTATTGAACAAGAAACCTAACCTCCAAAATTCTTCGATAGTAGCGAATGGGTACAAGGATCTCAAAGAGCTTTGAATTAAGAAATGTCAAATTGAAATAAGATCCATTTGAGAAATTCAAAAACCCAATAAGAAGAAGAAGAAACAAAATAGATTCATGGTTCTTGAAAGATTGATGAGAACGATGAAGAAGGAATGATGGGTTCAGATTTTATTAGATAATTACAAAAAAATACCATGAGTTTATTGTTTCATCAAATTTGCCCCAATTTTAGTTTTTACGATATAATAATTTTTAAAATTCGGAAATAACGACTTTATCATAATAGAATAATTTGGCCATAAACATGAAGCCCACAAAATCTAGCCCTATAGTTCTTTACTCTTTGGCCACTTTTGTAGCTCTTTGTAGAAACATATTAAATATAACCATTTACTTTCCATTGTCTTACTAAATTGTCCCATAAAAAAAAAATTGTATTGATCAGTCCATCGTATTACCAATTATGTAAAATTTTATCTTATGATATTTATTTAATTGTAACAAAGCAAGAAAGCTTTCAGAAAAAAACATAACTTACACAATTCAAACAGAGAAAAATAAGAAGAAAGACGCTAAGTTTAGTAATCTTAAAACATTTCATAAAGATTGAAAGAAGAGAGCGCAACATAAACAAGCACGTTGTTGCCGCTACAATTTCATTTCTATGTTTGAAATAAAAAAACATGAACCATTCGATTCGTCTTTCATTATGTCATTTAATTGGTTTGTATATTTCTATTTTTATAACAAATTATTATTGTTATTTATAAAATTTATTTCCATGCCCGTGCATACGCACGGGCCTTAATACTAGTATATGCTAAATGAGAAGTTCTTATGTTACTACTTACTACTAACGAAACTTAAAAGAAAAAAACTAAGATACTGTAACTAGTAAGAAGTTGGATAACATTTTTGCTACTGTTACATGTATGTTATACAATATAAGACCGATTCATCTATTTGTACTTAAATTTTATAGAAGAAGAAAAAACAGCACAAACGATTCACATTCGCAAGATAATGAAGATTGGAGCACCTCGTAGTAAGTCGCCACACGATCGCTCATGGGGTGGGAGTGACTCGACGCAAGCCCCAGCACCAAACACAGTTTAAGGCGATGCTTATACGATTTTGTGGCTACATCATGTAAATTAGATGACATGTATATAATCTCACCTATGTGTTTTCTTTTCTTTTTGATTTATGAACCTTACAGTTTTAAGTTTATTTGTGTTTTGATTTAAATCTTAAATCTCGTCATTTTTTTATCGTTCTCCCAAAAAAGGTAGTCAATGGACCAAGTCGTCACCTAATTTAAATTCATTTATGTAAAGATTGACCTTATCTTTTGTACACATTAGATGATTGGACGTGCAAACACAATTCTAGATAACGATGTTCATGCTCTTTGACTGGTATTACAATTCCACAGTTTGGAGACGGATGGAGTAATTAATGCAAGTTGTCTATTTTATAGTCGTTACTAATGATTCATTAGTAACGATGTCTTTTCCTTTTTGTTTAGTGAAATCATATGATCCAAAATTATTTCAATTATTATTTGTTTAGTTATTAGAAAATTATAGTTGCGTTCTGGTTGATTAGTAAACTAACCAATTTGATAGAAAATGATATCAAAACAAAGCTGTACTGATCAGCATCAAAAAAGTCAATTAGGAAACCTCTGAATTCATGGAAAAGAAGCTAAACATATGCTTATATATATATATATATATATATATATTTAGTTATTCGTTTTCATCTAATGGAAAATTGGTCAGTAAATCATTTCCGTACCAGCAGTAGACCGTAGACCTTTTCATACATCTCGTATGTTCTTTTCTTTTGTCCTACCAGGCGCTATTATATTTACATCTCAAGATTAGAAAATAATTTATTCTCTGTTACTTATTTACAAAACAATCTTAGAATCATTAAAAAAACTATTTTAGGAAAGACTTTTTCGCTGTCGACGATTTAAAATAAAAGTTTGCCATATCAATAAAAACAAAATTTGGATGCTATCATTCGAAAATCGAAAGCTTCATCTATTACTTAGTATATAAGTATATATAATGAAACTTGCTCACACGTCCGATTACATTAATACTAGACCTATATGGTATACATAAATCTTGTTCATAGCATTCTTAAAAAACAGGAATCAACGCAAAAAGAAGAAAAAAAACAGAAGAAATTATGAAGGGAAAAATGTGGTTGATTGCTCTTCTTTTGCTTTTCTCGTTGGCGTCTTCCTCCAATGAAATTTCACTTCAGCCATATAAATTCCGCAAACTCAGTGAGTAATATTGATATTTATCATCCAAGTTATTCCATATATATATTTATATCATTTTTAACACAATGAAATTTATATGGAGTATTTCTACTTTTTTTTTATGAATATTTCTACTTCATTTTTTATACAGAAGAAGATATCGAAACACCGTGCAGTTGTTCGCCATCTGCAGGCCAAGGGAGTACCAAACCGGACTCCACACGTAAATGCAAGCCTTGTAAAAGGCCGTCCCCTTCAGGCAATGACCGTTAGCTTTTGAAGGTGGATATATACATAATATTTATATCTATGTAATTTGCATATGCTTGTTTCTTATGTTGTAATTGTGATTGTGATTTTGTCGACGTTTATGTTGTGATTTGTGAACCCCTATGTTAACGAAAAAAATAGACAAAATATTAGGAGAGACTGAAACAACCTAGCCGGTTTTTTTATTTTAATAAAAAATTTAAATTCGAATTATTATTTCCATAAATAATAATTCTCAACTTAACGCATCAAACCAGCAATAAATCATAAACCAACAAACCAACAAACCAGCTGAAACATTTAAATTAGAATTAACCAATAATCCCATAAATCATAAACCAATGAGATGCGTAAGTATTTCATAAATACTTAGTGAGACGGTTATTCCGTATACCGGCTATACACACAAACCATATAATATGCCAAAATAGAAGAAATAGTCAAAACACACATGAAATAAGCGTACTTAACAACATTCACCTCTGTGTCGATTGACACCCTCCTGGTGTCGATCGACACACCAATCAACCAGTTCACCATGTGTCGATCAGAGGAACAATACTCTGTGCAGATTGACACCCTCCTAGTGTCGTTCGACACACCAAACCAGACAGTGTCGATCGACACATGATCGCAGACAATCCCAGGATCGAGCCTCTCCTCTCACGGCTCGATTCAAGGCTATGTCGTACGATCCTTGCTGATAACGGTCAAATTTACCCTAGACCTACTCTCTCAAATTAAGAGATCATATGCAGTATTTAGGGATCAAATCCACAGGGAATCAAGGACACAATAGATTATATACTTTCAGATTAAGCTAGGCAAAATATAATATAAGAAAAAGCAAGTAAAATAAAAGCAAGATAGAAGATGATAAGCTTTTAAACAATGAAGATAAAAGCTAGGTTCAGGGAAATCGCAGGAGAATCAGATATGCAGATGATAAATAAAAGATAGGATTATTAAGCACAGTTCACGAACATGAATCACGAATATAAAACCAATCAGCTTTCGCTGCAGAGATTATCTATGTTTAAATCATAGAAGACCAAATTTCTTTGCGAATCCTAACAATCTAAACAAGCATTAATGTTTAGGTTCAATTGCTCACAAAACCCTAAACTAAATTTCTTTGCAAAAAGGAATTTTGCTCATCAAAGTATAGTTCAGGAAATCAATCAAACTGTCGTTTCTATTAATTATCCTAAGATCAGATTTCAGGTCATGAATCTAAAATCAGCAATAAACTCAAGACAAGATGAAGAACAATCTAATGATATTAATCCTATGGAATTTAGATCAGATCTAGCAAATCATCAAACACCTTTGAAAAACCCTAAACCTAACAAAAGAACTACTCAGACATATTCAATGAAGCACAAAACATCTTTATTAGAGATATCTCTTAAGAGTTAGTTTTAAGACAAAGTAAAATAATGCATAAGCCTAAACAATGGCTTGGAAAACGTATATATATAGAGGTTCTAAACCGTCATAGATCACAAAAGTAAACATCTGGAACTTCTGGGCAAAAATGGCAAACTTTCGAAAAGTGGCTTTCTGTGTATGCGCAGGGTGTCGATCGACACCCAGGGATGGTGTCGATCGACACCAGTCTCTGAAATCCATTCTTCACTTGCATTTTCGACGTCTTCTTCCGTAATGCTCCAAAACTCCCAGTAAGCATCTTTTATGCTTCAAACGTCTAGAAACCTGTAAAGACACCAAAACAAACCAAATACTCTAGATATTGGACTTATATCATGGCCTAAAACAGGTAAAAACCATGACATATCAACTCCCCTAGGCTTAGCTTTTTGCTTATCCCTAAGCAAAACAGTGTACTCACTCCTTAAGGAACCACATACCTTTGCAAAGCTAATCCAGTGATACTTCGATGTTTCCCTAGAAGCTTAGCAGTCCTCCAGATTGATTCCAAACCCCTTAGAGAAACTCAGACTTTCAGTCGCAAACCCCTTTATCATTTATTTAAGTGCGGTCTCGTCGAGGGAATATCGATCGTTGGACCTTCTAGATTCTTTCGCTTCCTTTAACACTTTCTTGCGTTTCACCCTCTCTCTTCCCTCTGAAACTGTATCCAATTAAAGATATCATAGAGATGCACTGCCCATTTTTGAACTTTTTCTTCAGGATTTTTCTGATTTTGGACTTGCACTTTTCTGCAGATTTTTTTATTTGATCCTTGGCATCTCTATGATCACTAGATCAGCGCTCACTACTAGTGTTCTTGTGGAGACAGGGTCATGAGGCTTTTTCTTTTTGATCTAGGACAGTTGTATTCATCACTCGGGAAGAAGTTTCAAGAGCGGTCCATCCTCGCTTTCAAGTGTTTGGAAGCTAAATCAAGTCTTACGATTTCCAACGCCCTTGACAAGAAATTAGAGTTCATTAGGGGCGGGGTCTGCAACGTCTTTCTGGCATTCTCCAGAAATCTTAATTCGTTCCGTTAAACCGATCCACTTCCAGTTACCCACCTTGTAAAACCAACCAACTTGCATTGGAAATGGTCCTTGAGTGTTGTTCAAAGTAAGTGGAAAGGGGAGTTTCGACCCAAAAAATTTAAAAAACTGACTCAAAAATTCAAAATAAAACACAAAAGTTAGCAACTACCTCCCCCAGACTTAAACGACACTGTCCCTAGTGTTATTAAGCCTAAGATCGGTGAAAGAAACATAAAAAAAGCTGAAACAAATTGAAAAACAAAGAAGAAACTTACCTGCCGAGGGGTGTCGATCGACACACACATGGTGTCGATCGACATCAAGAAATTTCGCCCAAATCAGATCGATTGATCAGTTCGATCTGTGGCTCCATCGATTGGTCTTCTCATCGGGTGTCGATCGACACACTCAGTGAGTGTCGATCGACGCATGATTCTTCTTTTTTTTTTATTTTTATTTTTTTTTTATTTTTTTTTAATGAACAGTGGGTTGCCTCCCACTCAACGCTCGTTTTCAGTCATTAGCTTGACTGTGTTAGGACTAGGCGTTTGGATCTTTGGGAAGTGTTGTACCTCCCTTATCCGTTAAGATGGTTGCAACTCTATTCTTTGTTCGACCTTTCTTAGCAACTCCCCCAGACTTATCAAAAACTGTTCCTGGGAAAAGTTTCATTATGTTTTCCATCATCTGTTGAATGACTTCTTCTCCTTTCTCCTCTAAGTCTGAAGGGATGACGATCCTGATTTTCGCAAAAGGTTTGGAAGTCCTTTTTAGCTTCACCATGGGTAGATCACTTCTCTTTCCTGCATAATCAACAATAGAAAAACCAAGCTTTCGAGAAACTCGTTGCTTGCATAAGCGCGAAACACTTTTTCACAATTTAAATTCTTATTGACAAAATCAGGAGAATCAGAATTAAGTACTGGAAGTTCATACCTTGGCTCTTTTGGAGGTATCTCAATCATGATCCGATCTATCATTGTCATGCAAAAAGCTTCTTCAACCTCCTGTTTGGACTCTCTAGCTCTAGGGAATGGAAGTGGAGGCTTGTAGACCGGTTCCTTTGCTTGAACTGACGATGTCGCGAAATTTGGGCTTATCTGGGTCGGGTGTCGATCGACACTCTCCTTAGTGTCGATCGACACTAGCTCTGTTTTCGCGTTCTGAAAGGAATTTTCAGGGGGTGTCGATCGACACACTTCCTGAGTGTCGATCGACACTTGAATTTTTGTCACGTCGAGCGACACGACATCCTTGTTGCTCGACGGATGCTCTGCTGTCCCAAAAATTGCTTTGAATTTGTCGAAATAACCCTCCTCTTTAGTTAGAACAGCACTGCAAGTACGCTTGGGGTTTGTATCAGTCGTCGCATGAAGAAATCCGTCTTGCCACTTGATAGAATCAGTAGTTTCAGCAACCTGAACATCCAACTTCTCAACATGAGAACTCAAAGCTTCGAGCTTCCCATTGAGATCAGTGTTCAGTGAATCCAGCTTTTTGTTGAAGTCCTCAATCATCTTTTGTTGTTCTTCGAGGATCCGCGCAAGCATAGCCGCTATCCTGCTATCTGATGATTGAGGTGGAGGTATTTGATAGGTTGAAGCACCATAGTTCCTCTGGTAATCATTCTTCTAAAACGCTGGAAGTCGAATCGCTAATTGATTCGCGTAGAATTGCGCAAAACTGTTGAAATTGGCCAAAGTCCTTGGTTCCTGGACAGAGTGTCGATCGACACTAAAGCAGTGTCGCTCGACACTCTGTCCTTCATCACGTCCAAGTTTGATTTCCTTGTCGCGTCTTTGATGCTCTTTGTCGATCTGCTCAATGATCACGTTTCCTTCAGTATTAAGCCTCTGTCCCAGCTCGTTGCACCAGTTCCCTTCTAGATCGAACAATCCTTCGTCCCTTCGAATCAAGATCAACTGCGCATCCATCTTTGTTCACGCCTGAAACTCAAAACAAAACAAAAACAAAAAAATAAAATAGTTAGTAAAGCAAAGAAAAATAAAGACCTAGACAAAATCTTAGTAATAAAAATCTAATGGTATGGTTCCCCAGCAACGGCGCCAAAATTTGATAACGGTCAAATTTACCCTAGACCTACTCTCTCAAATTAAGAGATCATATGCAGTATTTAGGGATCGAATCCACAAGGAATCAGGGACACAATAGATTATATACTTTCAGATTAAGCTAGGCAAAATATAATATAAGAAAAAGCAAGTAAAATAGAAGCAAGATATAAGATGATAAGCTTTAAAACAATGAAGATAAAAGCTAGGTTCAGGGAAATCGCAGGAGAATCAGATATGTAGATGATAAATAAAAGATAGGATTATTAAGCACAGTTCACGAATATGAATCACGAATATAAAACCAATCAGCTTTCGCTGCAGAGATTATCTATGTTTAAATCATAGAAGACCAAATTTCTTAGCGAATCCTAACAATCTAAACAAGCATTAATGTTCAGGTTCAATTGCTCACAAAACCCTAAACCAAATTTCTTTGCGAAAAGGAATTTTGCTCATCAAAGTCTAGTTCAGGAAATCAATCAAACTGTCATTTCTATTAATTATCCTAAGATCAGATTTCAGGCCATGAATCTAAAATCAGCAATAAACTCAAGACAAGATGAAGAACAATCTAATGATATTAATCCTATGCAGTTTAGATCAGATCTAGCAAATCATCAAACACCTTTAAAAAACCCTAAACCTAACAAAAGAACTACTCAGACATATTCAATGAAGCACAAAACATCTTTATTAGAGATATCTCTTAAGAGTTAGTTCTAAGACAAAGTAAAATAAAGCATAAGCCTAAACAATGGCTTGGAAAACGTATATATAGAGGTTTTAAACCGTCATAGATCACAAAAGTAAACATCTGGAACTTCTGGGCAAAAATGGCAAACTTCCGAAAAGTGGCTTTCTGTGTACGCGCAGGGTTTCGATCGACACCCAGGGACGGTGTCGATCGACACCAGTCTCTGAAATCCATTCTTCACTTGCATTTTCGACGTCTTCTTCCGTAATTCTCCAAAACTCCCAGTAAACATCTTTTAAGCTTCAAACGTCTAGAAACCTGTAAAGACACCAAAACAAACAAAAACAAACCAAATACTCTAGATATTGGACTTATATCATGGCCTAAAACAGGTAAAAACCATGATATATCACTTGCATAATAAATATCACACAAAACACACGAATCTACATAGAACTCATAGAATAACACATCAAAAGCCAATTCGATCACAAAACCACCAAATCATCTATCTAACACATTATAAGGCTTAGATAAGCCACGGTCGCGCACTCACCTTAGGAATTCGGATTGAAAAAGGGCCATGAATAGAGACTCACGAAAAAACTCGAATCCCTTTGAAAACCACTGATTAGCTCTCCCAATCACGAAGAACAACACCACAAAACCTCTATGAACGATTGACGACACCCTACTTTTTCTCTTTTTTCTCGGAAAACTATCAACAAAACCTCCCTTCGTCTTCTGAAACGCGTATAAACGACCCTTAGGGTTTCCATAACCCAAACCGCAACAAAACCAAACATTGAAATCGAACTGACCGACTCAATTTAACTTGGTTTCGATCGACACAATGGTGTGTCAATCGACACCCCCAAAATTTCATATTTTTAGGTTCCGGTCGTTACAACTCTCCCCCACTATCAATGGATTCGACCTCAAATCCCGCAAAACCATCTACCATATACCATACTCCTGACCCAACCTGGTCAGCACCACTCGAGACCATCTCTTCTGATCTCAGAGGCTCACATCCAGTCTCATGCTTATAACCACATTTTAGACATTAATTACTCTTAACTCATTTCCGCACCCCTCCCACTCGCAGGAACACATCCTTTAAGCTACCGGTGCATCATACAACTCACACTCTCAGGAACAAATCCTTTGAACTATTGGTATACAGGGAAACTCATCATCCCCTCGAGAGAACTCGTCATCCCTCAATACTTATTATGGGAACTACTCATCCCAAAATAAGTGCATAGTAGAACTAATCATCTCCTCTGGAGAACTAATCATCTCCAAAATAAGTTATTCGGGGACTCCGTGGCCCCTAGAGTAATCATTTCTTAATTTTTTATAAGAAATCTATCGACGAGAACTACCTCATGTGGTCCAAACACGATATTCCCTAACACGGAATTTCATCACAATCATGACCAACCACTGGCCAACTCTAAACCAACACATATACGAACTACTCATCTTAAAAACACAGAAATATAAGAAACTTCATCTTATAAATCTCCAAAAATTTATAAATCGTTACAACTCAAACAAAAATACATGAAACAAAATAACATAGCACCATGCTAACTCCGAGACTGGAACCGCAAAGAAAACAAAGTATGCCCATATATGTTAACGAAAAAGATAGACAAAATATTAGGGAAAGACTTGCTGCCCATATATCATATTCATATTTTTGTTCAGTCTAATTCGCACACGGAAAAAAAAACAAAGAAAAAACAAGAAACGTAACCCACAAAAAAAGAGAGGTTTTATGCTCTAGGATGACCATTAGGTGTGTGAAACAACACATAGTTTTTCTTTGGTTAAGAAAACTGTTTGATGGTAAGTCTAGTCGTCCACAAAAGATTGTCTTACAATTTGGTCTGGGTCTAACTCCAATCACAAAATATGAATTAGTGTTTCTTTTGTAATTGCGTGTCTGAAAAGCCGCCTTAATTGGAAACTACCCATATGCTGTGAAAAAGCCAGTCTGTTTTTGTAAAACAATGTCTTTTTTGAAAAGCCGCCTTAAATATTTTCAAAACTTGTTTGTAATTTGTTTTAAAGTTTGCCAGTTATAAAGTATTTTAGTATGTTGCCACTAAGTACAATTGTAAAGCCAATTGTTGCTACCGGCTTGAATCGGGTATATATTTCATTGAAGTAAAAGTCACCACTGCATGAGATTTTATTTCTGTTAGGGATAATGTTATTTGATTTAGTAAAAAAAGAAAAGAAAAGAGTAAACGTGTGTGTCTGAATGACCTTGATTACTTGAAGAGTAAGTCATGTTCTTAGAGAATCTCCATCATTTTAAACTCATTAGGGGTTTTAACCCATTTTTAATTATAAATGTTGCTTTAACCACAAATCAGAACTTCATTAGTCTTATTTAATTTTTTTGCCTTCCATCAGTCTAAACCCATAAGGGGTTCTCAACTATGAACTTTGCTTGCAGTAACTTTCTTTGTCCTTTGCAAAATGTCTTCAAAAAAAAGAAACAAAGAATTAGATAATCATGTGAGATGAGAAATCAAACCAAAAGTCTACAAAATCTTTGTCTAATAATCACGATTCAAGTGAGTAAAACGATTCAAGCGTAATAATCTTTCTCCATAAACAAAATCTGAGAAATCAAACCAAAAGTCTACAAAATCAGAAAAAAAATTACACATCCAATCAAATTTATGGAAGCCCTAATCCGATTTACAAAGGAAATCCTACATATTCAACTGGACTGAATAAAAGAACACACAAATCTACAAAGGAAATTGTAGAAAACATATCTTGTCGTTTCGTTTCCTCTCCGATATCGGTGCATGCAGAGATTTCGCCGACGAAATCGAATTGACAGAGACACTCAAGAGAAAAAGAAACCGAGTAGAGACACCACCGTGTTATTCTCCTCCGATTACGGATCTACAAAGGATTTGTGAAGAAATCGCCATTAGAGAGAGGAGCCAGAAAGACAAAACGCGTGAAGGAAAGGAAGAGTTTTTTCATCAATATTGTAATTTTTTTTTTATTAAAGCCGAACCAATCACGTTCGGCCATGTATGAAGCTCTCAAAAGCTCTGAAATCTTTCGAACGAGAACCGGTGCAGATTTTTTTAATTTCTTTTCCAATTTTTTGGGGGCCTTTTGGGTTCTGAAACCCACTCTGAATCCTGATGGAGGTGCTATTACAACCATAAGAATTAAGACTGTCTTGTACAGTGATGTTTCGCTCTTTATATTTAATGTTTTTTCAAAGTCGTTTCACGCGCAATTTGAAATTCAGCATCAGTAAAGTTGTATTTTATTCTTCATAACTTTTTCTAATCAACATTCGCTATAACTTCATTTACAAGATAATCTATGAATCATAAGAAACTATTATTTATTTTTAATTTTTGTCATAAGAAACTATATGAGAAAGACTTTGAATCACACCAACAATTTATAGTAAAAAAATGAATGAAATATTGAAATCATTCGAAAGCTCCCTCTAATTAGTTATTGATTTTATGATTAAATGTAACTCTAAATTTAATCACACACGTTTGATTCATATAAATACACACATATCCGTAAATCTTTATGACATACCAAAACAAAACGAGTATCAACACAAAAATATATGAAATGAAGGGAAAGTTGTGGTTGATTGCTTTACTTTTGGTTCTCTCTTTGGTGATTTCATCTTATACGGTTTCAGCTCAGCCATACAAGGTCCGCAAACTCAGTGAGTAATACCTACCAAACAATATTTATCATTATATATAGTATTTGATTTGTTCTATATTTTCCTCTTTATATGACTTATAACTAATATTACTTCACATAGTCGGAGTAATAGGAACAACGGGTAGTATATCACCACCAGCGCACCAGTGTTGCTAGAAATCAAAAGGCGACAACAAAGGGATATAATGTAGAAAAACCATCGATGCTTAGAGCCAGTGGCGGAGCTAGAAATTATTTTCAGAGGGTCAAATTATAAATTCAACTATAGATTAAATTTTTCTTTAAATAAAATCTTCATGTTTATTATATAAATCACTGTAAGTAATAATTTTATTCAAAAAAATCCAGCTGTATTTGTTATACTTTACACAAAAATTGTGAAAAGGAGAAACAATTGATGAATGATCTTTTTGTGAAAAAAAAATTAAGTGTGTTAAAGAAAAGTAAACCATGGTAAAAATAAAATTAAATAAATGTGGGTCCATCTAAAATAACAAGTAAATAAACGTAAGAAAAGGATCAAATAATTCTTTCCAACTTTGATTAATGGTCTAATGGGGGTCAAAATAGAAAACTTTAGCCATTTCATTTGCCTAAATATAATGTATAATGAATATTTATAAATAAATAAATAATTTGTGGGGGTTAGCTGACCCCCCTGTCCTTCATATGGCTCCGCCACTGCCTAGAGCCGTGGTGGTTTAGATCAACTGGTTAGTTTCATTTGTTCTAGCCTAAGAAAAAAATGTGACTATAAATTTGTTAGTTTTCTTACAGAAAATTATCAGCAAAGAATAGGTCTCTGAGGTTTGTTATAAGAATTCTGGAATTTATACCTATTATTTATCTGGGCTAGAAATTAGAATAGGTCAATTAATCTTTATTTTTCCTCTGCTGGTATTCAAACTCGCGACTTTGAAACCTTTTTTTTTTTTGTTGTTGGAAGATTATGACGTTATGGGGTTTGATTGAGTATAAGCCCATTGTTAGTAAATGACTCCAATATGCTCGCAAGAAAATATTAAATATGTTTGTTTTCTTCAAGCCAGTCCACGCTGCCTCATTCTAAACCTCATGTTTTGACTTTTAATTGGTATAAATACGCATATACAAAGAAACTTTTTAACCTACAAATACCAACACAAATTAAGATAGAATAAAATGAAGAGAAATTTATTGTTGATCGCTTTGTTGTTGGTCCTCTCTTTGGTTATATCATCTTATGCAGCTTCGACTCAGCCACACCAAACCCGCAAACTTCGTAAGTATAGTCTCGATATTTAATATCCGATTTGCTCCAAATTTTACTTTTTGTTAGACCAGGATCGGTCCTTAGTTTTAATGGGCCACAAACTAAAAATAAAAAATAGGCCGATTTGACAATTAAGCTAAAGAAACTTTTAGGATTTGAGGGCCGATTTGTTATAAAAAAATATGAAGATTGATATGAGGGCCGCAAACATAGGCTTTACCGCTTGCCCTCAGGGCCGGCCCTGTATTAGACTAACGTCAATTTCTCTAACAGTGATGACAAAATCACGACCTAGTAAGTCAAGTCCCGCGGGCCAATGTTGTTAGCATCAAGGAGAAAACTCTTTCATGTAGGTATTTAAACACTCGTGACTTTGAAAAGTCTTTCTTTGTTAAAAGGCTTAAGAACTTATGGGATTTATATTGAGTATGTTCACAAGTTGTAAAAGTTTAACATGTTTGTCTGCGTCAAGACTCTTCTCCAGATTAGACTATGTGGTTTCCACACGCTGCCTCGTCATAAACCTCACGTTTTAACTTTGAATTTGTATAAATACACGTATACATGCATATAATTTTTTTTTACCTACAAACACCAAACAAAGATAGAAGAAAATGAAAAGAAATTTCTTGTTTATTGCTTTGATATGGGTTTTCTCTTTCATGATTTCATCTTATGCAGCTTCAACTCAGCCATTCCAAATCCGCAAACTTTGTAAGTAGTTCTAGTATTTATCATCCGATTTGCTCCTTATATATTTTTCCTTTCATATGACCAGCATCAATTCTCTAACAGTGGTTATAGAAGCACGGCCTAGTAAGTCAAGACCCGCGCCGCATGGAAAATAAGAGTATGATCAGAGTGGGTCGTGGTTGCTTCAATGGACGGACCGATTATATTTTTAAAACATTTTATTTTATAATTAAAAAAAAACCAGATAATCAACAACAGTATGTGCAAAACTTTTTTAATAAGTTCTTACATAAAGGAGCTACGAATATTAAAGTTACACAATAATCATCAAGAGGTAATTCTTGTACAACCTCTATAATTAATTCAGTCCAAAGTTGTGTAAATTATTTTCCCGCATATTTCTGTACTACTTTCTTTTTCCGGTCATGGCCCTCGCAAGTCTATATTAGAAAAATAACAATAATGCGGAAAAAGATATAGCAAGTTGAAGGAACCGAACTATACTATTAGGCTAGCCGTCTGAAAGTTAGTTGATTCAACAAAAAATAAACAAATGTTCTCCCTTTAAGTAAATTATGACTAATTTTTCTTTAAAAACCGACAAATAAATTCCCATGTGATAGATAAACATACCCTGTAGGTAGTCTAATTTCACATCATTAAACTTAACAATCTCAACTTCGTCATTAAAACATAGAGTCAAAATGCTTACTAATTTTTTTTGTATGATCAACGTTATATCTGAGAAGCATATCATTCGTTATAAATTCGTAATAAAGAAACTCATCAAAGTTTTCTCTCTATAAATATGAACTCCATTTAGTGTTTTCAAAACCGTACAAGTAAAGCTTATAAAAAGAAGAATTGGAAGTTGGTTTTGCTAGTTGGTTGGATTCTCCTCTTTTCAGTTGAATTAAACTCAATTTTGGCTAAAGTAACTTACCCATCTCGCACCACAAGTTTCCATCACTTGTCTCTTAATGTTTTTAACTTTTCATGTCATTCTTGATAATCCAGAATGTATCACAACTTGTCGGTCTACATATACATGTCACGTGAAATTCGTAGATATAACAAAGAGAAAATGTTTTATCTTTTTTTTTGGTAAAAAGAAAATGTTTATCTTGTTGAATCGATATGTGATTTCGATCAACAAAATGATGATAACTAAACTAGCAGTAACACTTGGTTAAATTAGTGACGTGGGCCTTTTCAGTCCATTGTCCATGACTCTCCATTTGAAAGTCCAAAATTTTCCATTTTAACGTCTAAAACGGGAAAACGGTCACTTTAATACTGACCTTTCCGTTTTGCGCCAAAATAAATACCACCTTTATCATAAGTCGAATAAAACACGAACTTGAGTTGACTGAGCCAAACGAGATATGAAATTAGTCAACTTTAATGGCCGTTTAAAAAAAGTTAATCACCATTTGCTACAACCGTTAGGTTTCAAAACGACGTCGTTTTGCGACTAAAAAGTGGCCATTTTAATACCGAACTCTCCATTTTGCGCCAAAAAAATACCAACTTCTTAATGAGTCATAAAATATACAAACTTATGTTGACTCAGCCAAATTAGGTATAAACTTAGTCAACTTTAGATTGGATCCCAGGTCTAGAGATATGGAGAGACAAGACATGTTAGGGCACAAGACAAGACATGTTAGGGCACAAAATCCCAGGTCCATAGCCTTGTTACGGCACGAAATCCCTGAAAACGGTAGCATGAGCCTGAGACATGTTAAGGCACAAAATCTTGGTCTAATTATTCTGGTGTCGGCTATAGATCCCCTATATATACCGAACTTCATAGATCCCCTATATATTATTTGGGAGGTGATTTCTGAGAAGATGCTTATGTGTCCAAAGGGTGACACATTTTGAAAACACAATTTGGTATCATCACGACACAAGAATAATTAGACCAAGATTTTGTGCCTTAACATGTCTCAGACTCATGCTACCATTTTCAGGGATTTCGTGCCGTAAAAAAGCTATGGACTTGGGATCTTGTGCCCTAACATGTCTTGTCTCGTGCCCTAACATTCCTTGTCTCGTGCCCTAACATGTCTTGTCTCTCCATATCTCTAGACCTGGGATCCGATCTAAAGTTGACTAATTTTATACATAATTTGGCCGAGTCAACATAAGTTTGTATATTTTATGACTCATTAAGAAGTTGGTATTTTTTTGGCGCAAAACGGAGAGTTCGGTATTAAAATGGCTTTAGTCTCAAAACGACGTTTTGAGACCTAACGGTTGCAGCAAACGGTGGTTAAATTTTTTTAAACGGCCGTTAAAGTTGGCTAAGTTCATATCTCGTTTGGCTCAGTCAACTCAAGTTCGTGTTTTATTTGACTCATAATAAATGTGGTATTTATTTTGGCGCAAAACGGAAAAATCAGTATTAAAATGACCGTTTCCTGTCTAAAACTGTCCATGATATTGCATGGAGATGGCTCCAACCGCACGTCTGGAACTACAATCCGACAATGAATCAAAGACAAAAAAACAAGACCTATATTAGTAGATTAGACCAAACTCTCGTATTCAAGTTGAAACGAAAGAGAAAAACGATGACGCGAGTTATGAACCGACATAAACAAATATGTGGATGGATTAGTCGGTACAAACTTTTACGTAACAGATCAGCGTGAAAATGATGCTGACATAACTTGACGAGACAATGAAGTGATCTTATCGATCTAATATATACATATAAATGAAACAATGTTAAGTTGATATTTTCATTATGATACTCTCTGAATAAGTGAGATATAATGAGTTTTTTTCTTCTTTCTTACTCACACAGATGTTTAACATTAGTGGACTTTTCCAACTTATGCATGCATATAATGGGAAAAAAAAAGAACTAGACTAAAAAAGTCATGTTATCAATACATGCATTGACTTATATACATATCACCAACTGTGGTGACAATCTCTGCCTAACTAACAGTCTAACACTAACTAGTTCATAAAATATTATTTATGTATTTAAACTTGGCAAGAACAATAACTTTTGTATTATATTTCTACCAAAGGGCAAGAAAAAGGACCAACAAAAGATATGGATTTCAAGTTCATTCTAATATATTCGCTTCTCCTTTTATGCATCGCATCTTCCAATTCGACCATCATTCCATTTTCCAAAAACAGAAAAATTAGTAAGTCTTTTCTTTACAATTAGATTGATATGTGCATATATCCAAAATTTGTTATGTGTAATTTTAATTAGTTTTGATGTGTTACGTCGATATGAAGAAGAAGGTGGAAAGATTCATCATATACACAAGGGGAAGAAGATCATCATAATTGGCAGTCGTTCACCTCCTGCAAAAGGCTGGATTTGTTGCCTTAATTAAAAGAAGCTCTGATTAGTATTTTTTTTTTCTAATTTTTATAAGAAACAATAAATAAAAAAAAAAAGATCACAATAAAGTTCATTGATTTTAGAGTAATTTCCGACAACAAAAAAAGAATTAGAGTAATTTTTTTTCAAATTTTTCAAAACATTATTAATTTAGGCTTTCGGCCCATTGATATATGTTTATACGGCTCGTTATCAATTAGTTGTCCTTATTTGTATTGGAATTTTTTTTTTTTTTTTTTTTTATAGTTGTAACTTGTAAGTTTGTATTGGAAATTTCAATTATGTTATTGTTGTAAGTTTTGGGGCAAAAGTGTAATTATTGAAACTTAAAGGCATACTTTTTTTTTTAACCTTCCAATTTCTCAGTGTTCTTATTTATTCCTCCGCCGTCGCCGTGAAATTACCGTCGGAGATTCTTTTCTCTGCAACTTGTCTCGAGTTGAAGAATAATTGACGACTATCCAAAACGGCGTTTCACGAAAAGCCCGATTCTTTACCGTGGATTTAGCGTTTCGCGTTCTTCAGTGAGTAACTCGTCTTATTTCTGGATGCATCAGATTACTTCGTAGATTTTTCTGGATTCGCAAGTCTATTTGTGTAGGACGAACCAATAATTAATCTCTGATTGTGTTTATGTGAGGTTTAATTGATGATTAGGGTATATAATCAGACAATCGGAGAGTTTGACTGATTTTAAATGATTCTGCATCACAGATAATGAGATCAGAAACTGTTAGAAATTGTTCAGGTTAAAGTTGCGATTTTGAACACTTAAACCTATCTTAGAATTGGAATTTCCAGAGAGCAGTTATTAAAGGATTTTGATCAGATGGTTTCTTTTTGTTGTAGTCAAGTCATTTCCAAGATGCCATCGAGAATTGCTGAAATCCGGCTTGTAAGTTCGGATCGCGAGGTTTACGAACCATGCGATGATTCATTTGCTTTAGTTGATGCATTACTCGCTGACCGAACCAACCTGATAGAGCACAACCCCAAGGTTTGTATGGAGATTGGATGCGGAAGCGGATACGTCATCACTTCGCTTATCCTCCTTCTCAAAAACGAAGTCCCCGGCGTTCATTACTTAGCCACAGACACAAACCCGATAGCTGCAAGAGTAACAAACGAAACGCTACAAGCACACGGAGTCGAAGCTGATGTTATCTGCACGGATATTGCTTCTTGTTTGGAAAAAAGACTCGCTGGATCAGTTGACGTGATCGTGGTGAACCCTCCTTACGTTCCAACACCGGAATACGAAGTTGGAATGGAAGGTATTGCCTCTGCTTGGGCTGGTGGTGAAAACGGCCGGGCTGTTATCGACAAAATGTTGCCCGTCGTTGATGTATTGCTTTCGGAGAAAGGTTGGTTCTACTTAGTGACGCTAACATCGAATTTTCCTTCGGAGATTTGTCTGATGATGAGGAAGAAAGGTTACACGTCGAGAATCATGGTTCAAAGATCAACAGACGAAGAGAATCTCATTATCCTTAAGTTCTGGAGAGACAAGGATCAAGAGAGTTTGGACAAGGAAACATCGTCGTCGTCATTTCTTTCGCAGTTTTCGAGATCTTTATCTTCCTTTATGGAGAAACAATGGCGATAAATCATATAGCTTTGTTGATCTCAGAAGTCAGAACCACTATTGTAGTCTTTAGATTCTTAACCGTGAAATTGTCTCGTGTTTATGAAAACCCGGTTTATAGTTGGTTTAGTCATTAACCGTGATTTTGATTTAAGTGATGACGTGGCTTAATTAGTGTGGGCCTTCACAGAAAGCCCAGAGAGGGACTGCCATCGTAGCCTTGTTACTTGATTTGACTGAAATACCCTCAATATTAGAAAGACGGTCAAGGGTAGTTTCGGCAAGTGTATATATATATAGATAGGTCAACAAGGTCGGTAGCTGTCTCACAGATCTAAAGAGAGGAGGAAAGCAAGTCTCATATATAAGCCAGCGATTTACAAATTCGCTTTCCCTCTCAGATCTCTTCTTCTCCGTATAAAAGCTTCACCTTTTTCTATTCTTTCCGCCATAATTTGCGCCTAATTGTTCTGTGCTACAAAACCCTATATCAGAACCCTAATTCGCTCGGTGGTTAAAGGTCGGACCTTTTTCCGTTATGGGTTTTATCAGTCGGACTTTTAATAACCTCTAAGATGGGTTTTTTCGATTTGAATCTTTAATTGAGGAAAAAGATGAAATTAAGTCGGATATTATAACCAAGAAACCACTTATGATAAGACAATCTGATGATAAAATCAATTTATGGTTGCTGTTAAGCATGTCTCTTGTGGTTTCTTGTCAGATTGGACCGTCTCTTGCGTCTATTATCTTGTCTGAGTCGTGCTTTAGTTGGATTTGATTTTGTGTAGTTGTATGGCTGATCAAGAATTGGAAGGGACTGAGCCAGTGGACCTTTCTCAGCATGCTTCGGGGATTGTTCCCACTCTCCAGTGAGTTTTTGTTTTTGTTTTCGTCTCTTGAAGATTTAGGGTTTTGTTCTCACTATTTTTTTGTTTCAGAAACATTGTCTCTACGGTGAACTTGGATTGCAAGCTAGATCTTAAAGCTATAGCTTTGCAGGCTCGGAATGCTGAATATAATCCTAAGGTTTTGCATTATTCAGCTTTGAATACTATCAACTCTTGACCTTAATTGTGTTATTGTGGTAATACGAATCATGTTTTTCAGCGTTTTGCTGCTGTAATTATGAGAATAAGAGAACCAAAGACCACAGCATTGATTTTCGCCTCTGGGAAAATGGTATGTTTCTTCATAACTTTGATATCATTTAGATTTTGCTTCTGCATTTGGCGTCTAATCTCCAATTTCAGGTGTGTACTGGAGCTAAGAGTGAATACTATTCCAAGATGGCTGCAAGAAAGGTAGTTTTCGTTTCTCGAAGGTTAACTTTGCTCTTCTTTATGTCGTGCTAATTGGTGATGTTTTATTATTGTTCAGTATGCTCGGATTGTTCAAAAACTTGGATTTCCTGCAAAGTTCAAGGTACATTTTCTATCTACCTCTTACCACACAATCTAACATCATTTTTTCTTTGTTTTGTTTGTACTAGAAAGATATTTTATTGGTTACATCTTGCAGGATTTCAAGATTCAGAATATTGTTGGTTCTTGTGATGTGAAATTCCCTATAAGACTTGAAGGTCTTGCATTCCATCACGGCGCTTTCTCAAGTGTAAGTGACCTGAACACTCACAACCTTTATCCTCCAATTGTTCGGAAATAAAAAAACATTGTGCTGATGTGCATTACCTCTCTCATGTATTGATGTTGACAGTACGAGCCTGAGATATTTCCAGGACTGATTTACAGGATGAAAGTGCCTAGGATTGTGCTACTGATTTTTGTATCTGGAAAGATAGTCATCACTGGAGCCAAGGTAATATCTCACTTTCTCTTTAGGTTTTGTGTCTCTCTCTCTAGCTCTTCTGGCATCTGATAACAATCATGAGGTCACTCTCTATTAGAAAAAAGAGGAGACGTACAAAGCCTTTGAGAATATATATCCGGTCCTCAATCAGTTCAAGAAGATCCTGCAACAATAGTATGTAACACACCTTCAACTTTCCTCATCTTTCGATATCTACTTGCGCGAACCTAATTGTCCTTGAATTTAACAGGGTCTCGGATTTTTCCCTTGCGTAACTAGCTGTTGTGCGGTCTTTAGCCCCTCGGAGTTGCTAAGCTTGCCGAGAATTTTGTCCTTGAACAAAGGCTCTCACAGTAGCTAGACTCTCACCTTTGTGTTTACGGTTTAAGATTCTAGTAGAACATTGTACATACACTAGTGGATTTTAGTCTTGGGTTCTTTATTGTTCAACGATATGTCTTCTACATAGTTTTCTGTAGGATCTTCACACTTGTTAACTCAAAGATGGGGATTTTAAAGATCATAGATCAAATATATTAAAAAGTGATAATAATATAACATCCATCACATGTTCATATACAATACTCAAGTTCACAAGTCTACATACAGATTAAGCATGTTGGGGGAAATGATGAGGTTAATAGTTCACAGTTGATTTGATTGCATCCAATATCTGCATCAAATGTGAAAGCATAGAAGCATTAGAACACATGATCTATAAAGAGATGAGGAATAGATAGAGAGGTCAGAAACGAAACATGCCTTGTTTTTGTTTGGCATGTAGAAAGGTTCGAAGACGAGAGGGAAAGGAGTGTCTAGACCACAAACTCTGCTTACAGGTGCTTCTAACTGCAACACTAAAGATAGTTAAGAGAACAAAAATAGAGCTTGTCACAGAAAACTAATGTTGTAGATCAAATGGGACTTGTTTTTTACCCTCAAGAAGCAACGTTCGATAATAGTTGCAGCGATCTCGGCTCCAAAGCCTCCTGTAACGGGTGCTTCATGGCTAATCTGCAACCGAAGCAAGCAAACACATTTATTCTCTTGTTAATCAGGACAATGCTGCTCACTAGAGAAGCGGAACTTACAAGAAGCCGTCCGGTCTTTCTCACTGAGGCCTCAACGATTTCTTTATCCCAAGGGATCAGAGTCTTGAGATCTATCAATTCACATGATATTCCTTCCTGCAAAACAAAACACATTTCTCTCTCAATCATCTGAGTCACCAAGGACTTATGAAGTTAAGCGCAAGACATTAAAAAACTAACGTTTTCTGCGTCGAGACATGCTTGTTCCATGATAGTGAGTTGTGCTCCCCATCCAACAAGGGTTATGTCACTGCCTTCTCTTATTACCTGACAAAAACTTCCCTTTGTTAGTCCTTGAAAGTGAGATTCATCGTCGAGACATATGGAGATAGAACTTGAATTACCTCTGCCTCTGATAAAGGTATCATATAGTCATCATCAGGAACATCTTCTACCGCTTGACGATACAGCCACTAAAGAAGAAGAAGCACTCAAAGACTTTTCACAGGTTCTTGTAGATTCTCAAGAAGCGAAAAGAGTAGTACCTTTGGTTCAAAAAAGACAACGGGATTTGGATCACGGATGGACGATAACAATAGTCCCTTAGCTTCCCGTGGACTTCGAGGGATAACAACCTTCATTCCCCAAAACAGTTGGTTATTAAATCGAATGCTCGAGAATTGTCTCAATGAATCTACTAGTGAAAGAAGAAGAAGAAGAGGTTATTACTTTGATACCAGGGACATGGCAAAAGAAAGCTTCTGGAGACTGCGAGTGGTAATGTCCACCGTGACCAACTGCTCCATACGGCGCCCTTATTGTAAGCCCTACCATTTCCATTTTAACCTAACTGAGTAAAAAATAGTGTCTCAAACCAACAACACTACCATATGAATTACCTCCACAGTTAAACTGGTTTCCACTTCGGTATCTAAACTTGGCAGCCTCATTAACAATCTACGATATCACAAAAACTCCATAAACATACACTCTTATGGTGAAAACTTATAACTTGGTTACACTTACCTGATCAAAAGCCGGGAATATATAATCCGCAAACTGAATTTCCGCAATAACTCGATTCCCCTGTAAAAGAGTCAGAGTCCCTAGTCAAGTTTTGTTATTAAAAATCGATAAACAGAAGAAGAAGAAGAACAAGTCTCACCATTGCTGCTAAACCAATGCCAAACCCAACAATGCCTTGCTCACAAAGAGGAGTGTTAAAAACTCGAGATTTACCAAACCGTTCAGCTAAACCGGTTGTACAACGAAACACACCACCAAATCCAACATCTTCCCCAAACACATAAGACCTTTTCACAAAACATAACTTAAGACACTTCCAAATTCATACATGTGTATAGCTTCGAATTTCGGATAAAAGAAAAAATCTCACCGAGGATCGGTCTCTAAGGCGATGTGAAGCGCTTGATTGATAGCAGAATACAAATTCATCGATTTCCCATTTTCTGAAACATTTTCAACCGTCGAAAACATTCTAATTCCATTACCGGAGATCGGAAAACTCGATCGCCGGCAGAATCTTCCCAGAAGAGTTGCCATTAACGCTAAAGTTTGAAACTTTTCACGAAACCCACCAACGAATCAATCTGAAAACTACAGGCTTGTACTCTTTTCCTGGCAAAAATCACTCACTCCCCAAGAAAATTGATGCTTTGGCTTAGACAAAATCAGGTAGTAGTAGTACCAAACTTTATCACGGAGTTTCCCAGATAAAAAGCTTTGGAGAAGATATCTAAGCCACGTCAGATCATACACGTATTTATTTGGTCAGCTTTACTAGATTTAGCATGCAGCTTCATCTCTCCAATCGTAATAATAGATTAATTTTAGGTTCTTGACTT
Source organism: Draba incana (assembly GCA_963576765.1). Taxonomy (NCBI): domain Eukaryota; kingdom Viridiplantae; phylum Streptophyta; class Magnoliopsida; order Brassicales; family Brassicaceae; genus Draba; species Draba incana. The sequence continues at coordinate 12,588,213 of OY755207.1, forward strand.
GTTTGGTTATTACGAGATATCGACAATATTGATTTTTTTTTTTATATTAAAGGAATGATTCATATAACTTTGGATAGTAACATAAGCGAGAAGACGAAAGTGAGACCAAGACCATTAAATCCCACATACTAAAGAACTTAAAAATTTGGAAACAGTCAAGTCTGAAACAAAACAAAAAAAAAATTCTCTGCCTAAAACTCCAAATAGAATTGAAAAACAAATCCCCACCCTGCTTTTTTATCTCCTTTTACTCTTAATTCTTCCCACGATTAAGCAGGTCCTATACGCATTTTTACAGGGTGAATGATCAACCACAAAAGAAAAAAACCATAAACTTGTAAAAAAGACAGAGAGATTCAAAGAAAGGGGAAAAGAGAAGAAGAAAATATTGAAAGAAAAATAACTGGGATTTTAAACTACTAAGGGCAAAGAAAAGGATCTTGGTCTCAGGTGTACTTAAGCTCCTTCTCCTTCAAAGGCTCACGGCAGACTTATATCAAGAGAAACTGTTAATAAAACAGTATTTGCTCATTTCTTCTTCTTCCTTCTTGTTCCGTTTTATGCTTAAGCCGTGAGCATCATCGTCTAATCTAGCATCCATTTGCCACTGCACCAACTGGTTTACCAACAGCCCCGTTTTCAGCCACCTTGACATCGCCGGTAGTTTGAACTGCTGAAGGAGATTCCTTGTTAGCCGAATCCGCAGTTGCAGATTCCTTTTTCTCATCCGTTGTAGTCTTCTCCTCACTTACCTGTTATGATTTCATTCATATAGATGTTAGTGGGAAAGACTTTATGTATATACTCAATACAAAAGATTCAAAGAATTATTTTCTTATACTTGCCTGTTTCTGCGTCTGCTTGGCCTTCTTCTCCAAGATAGTCTTTTGCCTAACCTCATAGAAGGAGAAGTCATCCAAAATGCAAGTCTTGCTGCTATGCTCCTTGAAAATTTTCACAATCTTCAACCCTTGGTCCAACTTGACCTATAATACGATCACACAAAACAAACTTCAATACTAGAGAACAAAATAGAGAACATGCCTTGACGTGAGATGTTAAAAGGTTCACAGGTATGTTACCTCTTGTGTGTCTCTACTGTTGGTGACAGGTTTGTTCTCATTGTTCTCAAGGGTGATATGTTTCAGCAAACTGTTTGGAACATCTTTCACAATATGCCACTTGAGAGGGAAAGAGCCAGTCCACTTATCTTGCTGCCAGTACTCCACGTTTGTGTTGAAATCAACTGGTCCTGTCATTTCAGCAAGCCCAACAAATTGTCCACTTGCATTGACCTGGAAGACAAGTTGGAATAATAAGATCAATACCATCAAACAAAGTACAAAGAATCACTGCGCTTGATTACAAAATTATTAACTCACCGAGAAGAAGAGAAAGATAGGACAGCCGCCAGGTTTCTGCTGGGCTTCCTGATATGCTGCAGCAAGCTTCTTGTTTCCATTTGGTGTGCTAGCCCAAACGTTATACTTGATGCTCTTGTGCACATCATCTTCACTGTACGACTTGATGATAAAGAACATAGCGTTGGCATATTCCACAGGGAAATCTTCTTTGTTGTACTGTTCTCTGTCAGGCACAGCGCATGTGGTTTCCGTCTCCACAGTCTCAGTGACAGTTGATTCGCCAGTCTGCTCCTTAACCTCCAATCTATCTTCCAAACTTCCCTTCTGGTTCTTTGTGCCCTTTGCCCTAGGTCCCCTGTTAAGTTCATTCAAACCATCTACATTGTTCTCGTTTCCGTAGAAGTAGTTGTTACCCCTTCCCCATCCCCTTCCATTTGTTCTTGAATCATACCCAGATGAACCATAACCCATACCAGATCTCCCGGTGCTATTATACTGACCATACAGCTTGTTTGGATACAAACTCCTGTTGTAGTATCCCTGAGTTGCTCCGTAGCCTGTCACAGATGCAGACTGGTGCATACCCTGCATAGAAAAACAATTATTTGAAGGAAGATTTTAAAAACTAGAGGGCCAATATATACACCACCAATAAAACAGACAACAGTGTTTTTAATACAAACAATTATAGAATGATATACTACCGTGTAATGGGAATTTGAGCGGTAGTTTTGATTCCTTGATGAAGGTACAATGCTCGTCTTAGAATAGGAGGATGCAACTCCACTACCAGAAACAGGTCTCTGCACATCAGAATACTTGGAGCCATCGTGCCATGACATAGGAGCATAATACCCATCATAGTTGTATCTAGGATCCTGAGGATAACCAGCCGCATAACCTCCTCCCGGAGCACCAGTTCCATACAAATTGCTTGAGGTGTTAAGTGTGGTCTGGTTAATTGGTTTCACTGGAGCTGATCCATTGCTTCCTTTTGCCATACCAGTAGCAGAAGCAACATTATTGCTTTCAGCAGGAATTGTCTTCACACCACCAGCTTTGTTTGCAGAGAGATCCCCTTGGGTAGGGTTAGCAACAGAAGAAGCAAAAGGTCCACTGCCTGCAGTGTGAGGGAAGTAAGCAGGATACTGATACTGCTGAGCACCGTACAACTGACCATCACCTCCAACCTGTGGAGCAGGGCTTGTTGCTGGCGAGTAAGGATATGGTGCATACCCGTAACCCGGAGAATACATGACAGATCCATTCTCTCCATAAATTGCCTGATAAGATATTGAAACTGCTAAGCATAGCAGATGCAAAAGGGAATAAAAGGCACATTAGACCTACTAAGCAGAGACACTTACAGAATTCATGTCAGCACCCTCAGGATTTGTGTAAGCTGCTGCGTAGTCGCTCCACTCCTGACCAGTCCCATATCCTGAAAGATGATAATAAAAGGAGAAACTTGTTATATGCATTGGTGACAAACTTGTGGAGCGATGTTTCTATATTGTAGAGAGGATAAAGGTACCATATAGATAGGGCTGGTATGCATTCGGAACATAGCAAACTGTAGGGTCGACGGCATCACTGGGAAGCATTGGTGTCAAAGATCGGTCATAGGAAGGAACTTGACCTTGCATGTCCACACCTCCATACTGGTAAACAGCAGTCTGCACAAAAAATCCATACTTGTTATGAAACTGGAAGTGTAAAGGTCACTAACACAGACCAAAAAGAAACCAGTTTCATACCTTCTTGTTAGGCTCAGGAATCTCTGAAGCTTTTGATTGTGAATCCAAAGATAGTTTCTGCAACAGATCTGCAGTTTCTACAAAACAAGGTGAGTCAAGGAAACAAAGACCTTTACGTCTTTATCTTACAATTACACCAGAAATCAACCATTAGAATAGTGAAAAGCAATCATCTTTAAACCTAATTTCAAAATCAATCATTGCCCGCCACAGGAGATAATCGATTTACATCAAATACCCACAAAATCTAACCAGCGACAGTGATATAAAGAAAACCCAAAACTAAATCTACGCAAATACCAAACAAATCTGAAAGCCCAACGAAAACCCGAATTACATCACTCGATTCGAGATCCAAGAACGCGAATCAAGCGAGATCGAGAAACAGAAAACACAGATCGAGAAGCGTAAACAAAGGATACGATCAGCAGGTGGAGCAACGGTAGCCATGAGTCCTGATTCGATTGATAGATCCTTCTCGGATAAGGCGATGCGACCAATAGAGAGAGAGAGAGAGAGAGAGAGAGAGAGAGAAAAGGAGGAAGAAGAAAAAGAAGATAGAAACCCTAAACGGAATCAGAAAAACCCAGATCGAATCTAGGGTTTAAGAGATAAAAAACCGAGAAGGAGAAGAGGTAAAATTGGCCGCAGCCGCCAAGGGGAAGGAGAAGGGTTTTTCTTCGGGGAAGAGGAAAAAAGGGTTTTGTCTCTGTACCTTCGAGTGATTCAAATAGATCCACGAATCGAACCTTTTTTTCTTTTCTTATATTATATATATATTTTTTTTTTTGTTTTTTATTTAATTTCTTCCACCCTAAGATATTTCCTCTTTTGTTATCAAAGACTAGACCGTGTGGTTTTTAGGTAAATGCATTGAAATTTCCCCCATTCAAACCAAAAAAAAATAAATTTGGTAGTTTTGTAAATGGATACAAATCTGTAAATACATTGAATATTGAGCTAAATTGGTAATTTTTATAAACAAAGAAAAGAATATATTCCTTCCAAAGTGTATGACTATATAAAAAAAAAAAAGGAGAAAAAGATTTATTTGTCCACGAGAAGTATAATATCAACTTATATCACCACCAAACTATGACCTCAATTCATATCTCCACAAAATGAAATTGGTACATTTATATCTCCATGAAATGAAACTTAACTATCTATATATCATCAAATTAAAGTTAAAAAACTCATTTCCCACAAATTTTTTTTCTAGTTCGTTTTATGTTGGTTTAATGTTTGATAATTAAGTCTGACCAATTGTTAACCGGATTACGACCCGATTTGGAACCTAAATACCCGATTAAAACATCTAAACCAAAACCCATTCTAATTTATCCCCAAAATCGAAAATCCCAAAGAACCCTAGAAAAATCAATTCCCAATTCGATCTCTGTAAAATCAAAATACATAGAGGGCTTTTGATGGAGGTTGTTGTATTCGAAAACGAGCAAGAGGAAGACAGAGGATTCGATGAAGAACAAGAGGAAGATAGAGGATTCGATGAAGAATAAGAGGAACGAAACGAGTATTGCGTCGACCAATTGTTAAGAGAGTTTCGTGATGAACCGCCGATCCAACACGATTCTGTTCCGGATAGTGACAGTGGAGAAGATAAAGAGGCGAGATTTAGCTTACGGTGTCCCAAGAAGCGACTTGAAGCTCTTCTCGTTGATGCAAAAGGTTGAAAGAACCTCTGTTTTTGTCTTTCTCATTTTTTTCTTGCCTTATGTTAATCCTTTGTGTTGGCTCCACAGGCTGCATATACGGTCGAAGGACACTATACTGCGACAGCAATGGAGTATGTGATATTGAAGATGAAACCGCCTATGCACAAGCCACAAATTGTAGAATCTGACATATATTCATATTTCTGATGCAGGCTTTGCTTCTTGCCATCCACAAGCTGAAAGTATCAGAAGAACAGCGCAAGGCAAGCATTGATACACATGAGCCTCTTCTCGCCTTTGCACTAAGCTGTGGAATGTACTCTTCCCTTGCGGTAACTAACTAACTAATTAAATGTCTCCTTTTGTTTGACATCTAAATGTCTCCTTTTGTTTGACATAAAGTGTGGAATTTGAATTCTATTTACTGGAGACACTCGTTTCTTGTTGCAGGTGAGGATTTACACAGCAGACGAAGTAAAGGAAGAGCTATTAGATACTCAAAGGGACTTCATACAAGCATCGGTATGATTGAGCAGCAAAGGGAAGCTCTTAATACCCAAAATGCTCCATTGTTACGCCAAGAGTGTGGTCAAGGACTCGAACCTAGGGGTCTGGATATCAAAGTACCTTCCTCCGCATCAAGCAGCTTTTGTGGAGCAATGCATATCTCAAAGAAGACAAAGCCTTCTTGCCTCTCGTAATTGCGGAATACTCCCTTTCGATTCTCGTTGACTGGAGACACAAAAATTTTGACTCAAAATCACAATTCACATTTACATATCTATACCTTAGAATACATGTACATAAATAACTATGAACCGGAGCCTAAATTAGCAACTATGGAAGAAACGCATCTGCTCATTTTTTCATGAGCTCCTAAACTAGCTTCTTGGAAATCTCATCAACCAAAATATCTCATTCTTTCTTGATTTTCATCCGACTTTCTGGTAAGCACTCAAGGCATAAGACATCTTTGTTGATCATTCGGGAGTGGATGATGTTGCATCGGTTGCTCTCTGCCGCACCATCTCCATCACAACTGCTCTACGTCTTGAATCTGCATGTTGTTGCTTTCTACTAAAATGAGCTCTCAATTCTTGGATCCAATTTTACACGAAATGGAATTTTTGGATTTAGGGTTCTAAGCTTAACAATTTGGGGATTTATTACGGTTGGATTACTCAGGTCGGGTTATAGAGACTTGGGTTTCGATTCGGTTTGAAAATCGGTTTTCTGGGTTTGGTCACGGGTTTACACTAAAACCGATCCAAATCAGACAGGTGGAGGTACCAATTTCATTTTGTGGACATATGAATTGAGGTCATAGTTTGGTGGTGATATAAATTGATATCATACTTCTCGTGGACAAATAGATCGTTTTCCCAAAAAAAATCCCCTAAATTCATGCAAAAATACGTATTTTCACTTTTCAAACCCCTCTTTAAATGCTAAAAGCAAATCTTTACATTAATATGATAAAGCTAGAGAAAGTTACCGAGAAAAACCATTGAAGAAATAACGATAACGAAACTTACCTTCCCGAGTTACATTTAAAAAAATAACTCAAATGGGCCTATTTCATCAACAGGCCCAAATAGTCAGACATGGCCTAACCAAAATGTGACCCGGATATAGACCCAGGATCCGATTATCCATCCGACGTTCTAGACTTGACTTGTGATGACAAAACAAAACTCTCCGACCAAGAATTTTTCTCTGATGTAAACTGAAAAGAAGAGTAATATAAGCTTAAGTTTGTCCTTTTTAGGTGCTTTTCTTAATCTTATAGAGGAGTTTGTTATTCTGACTACTCATTGGGTTATGTTAATCATATGATCCTATTGAGTTTCAGGCTGCTGTTGCGGAAGGTATTGTTGTTGGTGGTGGTTGCACACTTGTCCGTCTTGCGGCCAAGGTTGATGCCATCAAGGAAACCCTTGAAAGGTAATCAGCATAACCAAGACCTTCAGACGGCATTTTCCACTTATCTCCCAATGGACAACTCAAGTTAGTCCATATACTCTGGTTCTTGGACAATAACATCAAAACTCCAGTTTCTTCATCACTAAATCTCTTTGACTTTTTCTTGTTTTAGGAGATTTAATGATGAAGAAAGTGTAGTGATTTTTGAACCAGAGAAGAATGTGTTCATTAGATAACTATCAAATTTGGAATAATTTTAAATCAATTGTCAGCTTACTTCAAAATCTGTGAAACAAAGAACCAGGTCCAGATCGGACGGGCGAATTCTGTTGTTTCTAAAACTCATACCGATCGATAAATCCACATACTTCATGAGTGCTAATGAAATGGAACATACTATCCTAAGCCAGGGACATAGAAAAATTTATACATACAACAACCTAACCTGAAACATACCACTCAGTTTTAGAAATCTAGAGAGCCTACAAAACTATGATCTCTCTTACAGTACGTGGAGACTCCAAGAGGAAGGCTCAAAGATATAATATGCACATTGTAAAATTGAAAGCTTCTTGAATCTGAGTAAGAAAGGACTTCATTAACTGGTCAAAGAAACAAGTGTAATCGAAAGCAATTCTTTTCACAATCCTAAAACCGAAATAGAATGCTGCTTCGCTGACTCGATATAACCTCAGGCTAGCAAATGTACATTGGTTGATGAACACAGTTGCATATTCTATTATATGTACCTCAATGTAGATGGACAAATCCACAAGATGAACATAGCTTAACCTCAAGCAAACTTCTTCACCTTTCGTCATCGCCTCATCGTCTCCGGGTAAAACTAAACCGAATTGATCACAGAATAACACAAACACAGCTTTTATCGCCATCATATCTTATATCATCTTCTTCACTGCAAATACAAAACCAAGAATCAGACAAATTCTCAAGAACAACAATACTGCAATTGATAAAAAAAAAAAGATACAATCTTCATATCAAGAATCCAAAGAATTCGCCAATTTGAAAGACGAAAAGAGCGAGAAGACTAACCTACACTCAAATTCACGGATCTCAGCGAGTTCTTTCCCAATCAAATCCACCCATTGTACCTTCTTCTTCTCCCTTCTCTCACCATCTTCCGAATCTAAAACCGTCTTTTTTAGACTACTTTTCAAAATTTCCCCAGTACAATGACCTTCTTCTTCTTCCTTTTCCTCCTCTACACCACAATCTTCCTCCTCATTCAACAAATCATCCACAAGATCAACATCTTCTTCTTCTTCTTCTACATGATCATCATTATCAACAACTGTAGTAGTGGAAGAAGAGACTTGAGGCGTGTTCTCCAATTTCAAGGAGATGTGAGGAGAAGGCTTACAGAAACATATAAAAGAAGGGCACTGGATCTTACAAAGCAAAACCCTCATCAAAACATATGTTGGGTCTTTGAAACACCTGATCATCAATCAAAATTCCGAGACCCACTTCAATAAAGTTACAAACTTTTTCTGCCCATTGATCTTGTGCTCCAAACCCAGCAATGAGAAGCAGAAACAGGTTTTGATTTTCTGGATTTCTGAAAAAAAACAAAACAAGGGTTTTTCCGAGGAAGAGTTAATAACCACAATATATATATCTCCTTGTTCGATAGAATCCAAAGACCATAAATTAAGCGTTGATCGGATGAAGAAACAGACAAAAGTACAGGGACCACGTAATGCTAATTGGAAAAGAGGAGATTCTAATCGATAACAATCAGTAATGGGAAACCAAAAGAAATTGAAGAAAAGGTGATTTACTTTTATTATGATGCGTAGTTTGAAGATTTTTTTTAAAAAAACCTCGAATTTGTGTTTGAAATCTCAGAGGAAGAATAAGATAAAGTTTAGTCTCTCGAATTTTGCTTTTTTCAGTGTCTCTCTAAAAAAGGTGGAGTCTTTTTAACTTGTAGGTAACTAACTGTTCCTTCTTCGGTTAATCTCGGAATTGGATTCCTTTTGCAGTTCAGATATCTAATATAGATTTTGTAGTATTTTGATAATTACTAAGAAGAATATATATATTTTATATGTTGGTAGTTTTTGTTTGTCAGTTTATATTAGATACAGTAAAAACTCTATAAATTAATAATGTTGGGACCACGATATTTTATTAATTTATAGAGTTATTAATTTACTGAAAATAGAAACTTTCTATAATTTTTAAAAAATAATTTTTATTTTAAAATGTTTAATTTATATTATGCTATATTTTTATGAATTAGTTTATTCTCTTTGTTTGTTTATACTATATCAAATAATGATAGAGTTATAAACAAATTTTAGTTCTAAGAAAAAAAAACAACACTAAAATGATATATAAATATATTTTAGTCTTTATATAGCATATATTAATTTATGATATTATTGGGACCATATATTTACATAGAATTTCTAAAAAAATATTATCTTATTATTTTATCGAATTGTCTTATATTTTACACCGGCCCGACTAAAGACCGGCCAAATTTATTAATTTAGAAAGTTTATTAATTTATCGAGAATTAATTTATAGAGTTTCTACTGTATGTTGTTAGTTTTTGTTTGTCAGTTTTATATTACAGTTAATTTGCCATTTAACACAAAAACAAAAAAAATATGAGTTAGTTGACTAATTATTAAATTTGTTGTAATATATGACAAATTAACCCTTATATTATTTTTGAAAATTGCTACTCATAGACTATATATATACACTGTGAACAAAAAATATATATATATATATATATATACTATTGCAATTATGATGATGACTATATATATATATATATATACACTATTGCAATTATGATGATGACTAAATAATATAATTCTTCATAATTTCTTATTATATAAACTGTAAGTATTTACTCTAAATACAAGAAAAATAAATAGGAAATATTATAAAATCTACCACTTTTTTTAAATATCTTACAAAATCTACCACATTTAAAAAATTCTTATATTGAATACCACATTTTTGTCTTCTAGTGAATGAAATTGACACAATTGCCATTTATCATCAACTATCTATTTTGCAATTCGTCCACGACCCCTGGTGTCCACCGATTTTTGTTTACAACCACCGTTGCCGTTGACCACCGTCGTCGCTGTGTCCACCGCCACTGTCACCATCGGCATTGTGTTCACCGTTGTCGTTATGTTCACAACCATCGTCTCCATCTCCGTCGTGGTGGTCGTGGTCATCGTCGTCATCTTGTCCACGGCTATCATCTCTGTCGTGACCATCTTCGCCGATCTTCATTCTATCTACGACCATCATTGTCGTTCACGTGATGACCGCTGTAATGACCCGTATGCGGCCTAGGCCGAGGCCGGCCAAAGTCTCGCGGGACGGACGGACCAAACAAGGACTGTTTGGCCGTATACCTAGTCTAAGCAGCTCCATGACTAAGCAGGGTGCTTGTTTATGCATCTCGGTGGCTAAACTAAGTTATCATGACATTTCTTCAGGACGAAGTAACATACGTTTCTTAGGGACGAAGTAACGTACGTTTCTTAGGGACGAAGTAACGTACGTTTCTTAGGGACGAAGTAACGTAGAAATTTCAAACTTGATATTTTTATGAAAATATAAAAATTGGTGGAAGCACGACATTGCAGCTCGGGATTTGACGTGCTCGAGATTGAGCAAGCACGACAAATCCGTGATAAGCACGAGCACACAATTGCGCGACACCTCGTGCTTACGAGATTTATCGTGCTTCGGATTTATCGTGCTTCCGTTGACTCATCACTCAAATGCTCGACACCTCATGCTTACGAGATTTATCGTGCTTTGGATTTGTCGTGCTTCCGTTGACTCATCATACAAGTGCGCGACACCTGAATCAACGGAAGCACGACAAATCGTAAGCACGACAAATCCGCAAGCACGAGGTGTCGTGACCGTGAGCAACAAGTCAACGGCGACTCAACTACCTACCTACTAGCTTGCTAAAACCTATATATAGGACCATGGTCGTTTTTCCTCATCATCCCCATGTTTTGAAACACCAAACCTCTCTAAAAATCACCTTAGAAAATCCGAACCTTTCCCGTGTTCGTGATTCAGAACGTTGCCTTGTCCGAATAGCTCGGGAATGGTGGATTTTCTAGCCGAAGCTCTGTTTATTTTGTGGGAACGTTGAGTCAAACCCATCAGTGTCATCGCCAGAGCCGTTAGCCAGCGCGCATAGCTAGTCCTAGAGCTTTATCGAGAAATTTAGGGTAAGTTTCCTATGATCGTATCCTTTCATTTTAACATAGATTTTTTGTTCTGATCATGATTCTAAACTTAGTTTCTTGATATTATGATCAGAACCAACGTGGAATTGTTGGATCAGTTCCGGGAGGATTCCAGAAGATCCAAAGAAATTTCTTAGCGAGTCCAGATCCGATCTAGGTAAGATCCGTGAGACTATTTCTTTAAGTTTCCATTAAAATCCCTAAGTGTTGTCTTAGTAAACCTTATGATTCGTTTGTCAGGAAGCAAACTTGAGTTTAAGGCAAAAACCCGAGAGTAGAACGCATAAACAGATTCGCATACTTCACTATTAAAGGTGAGTCTAAGTTATGCATGTTCGTGTGTTAGATGAGTAGAACACACGTGTTTATTTATTGTTATGCTTATAGCCGTAGAGGTTCGTGTCAAAGAATTCACTAGAATTGCTAAGGATTTTAACTAGTGAAAATGGTAAAGAATGAACTAAGTGTTGATTGGTAATGAGTGTTGCTTGGTTATTTATTCTGAATTAAGGTTCATGTAATTCATTCGTAAAATGGCTAAGTGTTGAGAATGAATCTAAACGAATTTGTTTACAAGTTTACATGCATAAATGATAATTGGTTAAATCATATAAACTTGTTATGTGCGCGGTATGTTATTCCCTTGATCCGTGGCTTGGCTAATTACTTGCGGAGTATTAGTTTTAAGTACACGAAGACTCGGAGAGACGGGATTACAGCCTAGGGCCGTGTACTGCATGACGATGCAGAATTTCCGATGTGGTTGCGTACCGGCAAGGTATGATCACAGGAATTTTTTGAGGATCCTAAGTCATAGGCCTTTGTGGTTATGGACTGAAGATGCCTTGGATACACGTGATGGGAATTGACAACTCGTAAGGCCTTAATGGAATTGAAAACAATGCATAATATAAATTGTTCACGTTTAATTATGCATTGCATTTGTGAGTTGAGTGTTGATTGTTATTTTGGGTTTGGTTGGGAAATATATTATTGATTATAAGGGGAACCTAGACTCACTGGGCAAGTAATGCTCACGACTCAACCTGTTTTGCAGGTAACCCTTAGATCATTGGAAGCACGGAACGGAACATTAGGAAAATCAGTGGTAGATTTCCTTGCTTTTGTAAAAATATATAATGTTTATTATGTATGTAAACGTTTTGGAGTATCAGACTCGCGAGCAAATATATTTTGTAACAGTTTAAAAGGCTAAGTATAAATAAGTAAAGGATCGGTTTTAAATAACTCGGGTTTTATATGATATTTAGTCCTGTCCGGACGATCCAACTATCGGATATAGCTTGGGTTGGCAAGCATTGAGTTTTATTCGATAGGGACGAATGCTTAAGTGTCTAGTCTAGGGAACTTGGATGTGTTTTGAGAACCTCTGATCGGGCGCTTAGGCGTTCCTCAGTAGCGTCTCCGTTTAGATCCTGAACTGGGGTGTTACAAAAATGGTATCAAAGCTTTCGTTATACGATGCTCAAATGGGACTCGGTTTTCCAATGTTTTATCGAGTCAAAAATTGTCGCAAAAGCAAGTAGGATAAACTGATCATGTTCCTGTGCTATGATAGATTTAAGTTAAGTTAAGACTTATCAGATTCTTTGATGTAGATGTCTTCCTAGTCTTCTTATGAGTATGTGGAACAGTGTCCCGGTAATTCTCCTCCCAAGCCGGATGATTCTAATACGTCATTAGAATCGGATCCATCCGAGGGATCATGTCACGGTGGATGGATATCCACTGAATCTGAGTCATTACCATCAGAGAGGCACCATCGCGAACATCGTAGTTTTGAAGGACCGAGTATATCGGGATATGATGGTCAGCTATTATCACCAGCACCATAGTCACCATCAGGATCGGTTACTTCCCGTTGACGTAAATCAGATTTGGACCAACTAGAGGAACCAGAATGGAAACGTTCTCATTGTCATAATCCAGAGGAAGCAGGACCAAGAAAGACGAGACCCGGAGTTGAAATTATGGAAGAACGATTGACGAGGGCGATTCTCAATATTGTAGAATGGTTAGGAAAACACCACAAGTAAAAATCAACCAAGCGGAAGTACAAGCGGTTGAGGATATAATAACGGTTAAGCGAAAGCCGTTATAGGATGTGTATAGTCCCTAGATAAACCCAAACCTCGCGACCTTAAAAAGGTTTCCTTGAAGGTAAATAAGGGTTCTATCTTGAATATCTTTTTGATGTGTTTTCTTGTGATAGGTGAAAAGTGTGTGAATAGTAAGAGAAAGATGTGTGAATATTGTGTGAAAGATGTGAGAATCTTTTGGTATTAAATGTTTAATTTATGAAAGAAATTAAACAAAAAGCAAAAGTTTAATTTTCTTGAGTAGAAAAGTGCATGAGTAGGAAACATTACATGGTTGTGGTGTACCCACACATGTACTGTTTGACTAAGGTGAAATACATGGTTTTGTATCACCTAAAGTCACTTTGAAAGAAATAATTAGGAAACATTACAGGTTTGTAGTGTACCCATATACGTTCTATTCGACTCAGGTGAAAGGTATAGTTTCGTATCACCTGATGTCACATTGAGTTTTAAAGGAACTTTTATGGAAGTAAAATTTTTTTATTCTTGTTAGAATACCCGGTAATCAAATCCTTCATGCTGAAAGTTGTTATATTTTATGGGAGTGCCAATTGATATTGGAGACCATATTTTCAAAGCAAAGTTGTATCATTAGAAGCGTATCAAGTGATCTTAGGAATAGACTAGCTAATAGCGTTATGACACTTATCGACTGGAGTCGAAGAAGAGTAACCTTTGAACACAGTCAAGGAAGAGTAACCTTTGACCGCAGTTGAGGAAGAGTAACAATTAAGTGATTTAGGAAACCATCTATATTGGAATCAAACCCAATACTGGAATATTCTTCATAACGGCCTTTGGAGAAAGTGCTCTTATGGAAGGCTAAGTTACCATGTGACTTTGAGCATAGTTAGTGATATATAAGCAGAGCAGAAACTCGAGGAGTTTCCTGTAATTTGTGGTTACGTTGATGTTTTAAAACCTTTGGAAGGGTTACCATCTTCTTGTTGGGACTGGAAGTCCAATAGCTAAAGGTGCCATACCAGATGGCCCTGCAGAATTAGTAGAGTGGAATGCAGAGTTAGTGGAGTTGACTAAAGAGTTAGTAAAGTGGAATGCAGAGTTAGTAAAGTGGAAGAAGCGTTTAGAGGATTTGTTGGAGAAAAGATTCACTCGAAGAAATTTATCATCGTGGAGGGCTTTAGTGTTAGTCATCAAGAAAGAGAATAGTCGTATGCGTTTGTGTGTAGATTGTGGAGCAATCAACAATGTTACCACCAAGAAATGATGAGTAGTTAGAACAGTTACAAGAAGCGAGTTGGTTTTTGAAGATTGATTTAACATCATTCTAACATCAGATTCGTGTTGTTGAGACGAATGTCGTGAAAACTGCATTTAGGACATGATATGACTATTACGAGTTTGTGGTCATACCGTTTGACCTAACCAATTCACTAGTTGCATTATTTTGTGGATAGTAAGCAAAGTCTTTCGAGATTACTTAGACGAGTTTGTCATCATTTTCATTAATGATACCCTTATCTATTCTAGAAAAGCAAAGAACTATGAAGAATACTTAGGGAAAGTATTTGAACGCTTAGGGAAAGTGTTGGAACACTTAGGAAAAATGTTGGAACACTTAAGGAGAATGTTGGAACGCTTGAGAAGTCAAAATGTTTTGCTAAAGTTTAGCAAATGTAACTTTTGGAAATAAGAGATAGGCTTTGTAGGACATCGGGTATTGGAACAGAGAGTTTATGTTGACCCAAAAAAGATTGTTGAGATTCAAGATTTTGTTGTAACCAACCAACGACATGAAGATACAAAGTTATTTAGGATTAGTTGGAGATACCAAAATTTTTTCAAATAATTTCCCCATGTATATATAAACCATTGACTAGCCTCAATGGAAAGGGTGCAGTCTTTGGGTTGGACATGTAAATGGAGAAGGTGTTCCATCAGGAGGCTTTGACCCCAACAGCGGTCCTAGCAGTAGTCGAACCAACATTTACGGTATACATTGATGCATGTAGAACGGAGATTAGGTTATGTATCGATGCAAGGCAAGTGGGACATTGCTTATGCATCTAAGTAATTGAAGAAAAACAAGGAGAATCATTCCATGCATGCTTTAGAAATGGGCGGAGTTGTATTTGCATTAAGATCTAGCGATCCTATTTTATGGAGAACTGGTACGAGTAATGATGGATTGTAAGAGCTAAAGAGTTGTTATTCACCAACATGTTCTTAGCCTAAGACAGAGAAGGTGGATGGAATTTGTAGAAGATTGTGATTTAGATATCACTTACCACCGGGGAAAATAAACGTAGTTGGAGATACCTTGAGCTGCCGTACAACAGATGTTGATGTTGAGAAAGATTTGGTAAGCCGAGCCGCAGAATTCAAGACGATTAGCTTAAGAACCATAGATGAAGAGAGTTGTGAACCGTTGAATTTAAGGCGGTAAATCAAAACGTGTTTACCGCAACACATTCAATATGAGTAGAGAAAAGGTGAAAATCTTGAGAAGATTATTGAAGGACGAAATAACCCAGGAGATCCGGATGCAAATAAATAGCATTTGGACACAAATGGTATGTTGCTTTAGAATAAAGGATTACCGTGCCTAAAGGATATGGCTTACGGTAAGAAATCGTGAGAGTGATACACCATTATCGAATACTAAGATGAACTGAGAATACTAAGATGAACTGAGACAATCACCAGTATTACCATTGGCCCAGTAGGAAGCGATCAGTGAGAAGTGGGTGGCGTAGTGTCAAATTTGTGTGCAGATTAAGATGGAGCATCAAGTATTAGTCGGATTAGTACAGAGTTTACTAATTTCAGAATAGAAATGGGATGTGGTTGTTATGGATTTGGTTATAGGATTTACCGAGAACATTAGGATGGAGAGACAACACGGTTTGGATAATTGTGAAGACAACACGGTTTGGGTAATCATGGATTATTTAACCAAGAGATGTTGATTAAGTTTGACTTAGGTGAAATTGTCAAACTTCATGGAGATCTAGTCTATATTTTATCTAACTGTGATCCTAAATCCACAGCTAGATTTTTGACGAACTTTTGAGGAAAACTCTTGGAACAGTTTTGTGCATGAGTAGTGCTTTTCATAAAGAGTCAGATGAGTAGAGAGAGCGAACTATCAGGACGATAGATGATCTACTCAAGATATATTTGTTAGATTGGACTAAGGCATGGGAAGTCTTTTTGTCCTTAGTAGAATTCACATACAACAATAGCTACTATGCTAGTATTTGTATGTCATCGTATAAAGCGTTATACGAGCATCCTTGTCGGACACCCATTTGTTGGACTGGAGTAGGAGAAAGACAAGAGTTTTGGTCAGAGTTTTGAAAGAGACTACGGATAGAATTAGCCTTCTTCAGGCTAATATGAAGAAGATATAAGCCGATCGACATTGGAAATTTGTTGTTTTAATGTAGATGATTGAGTATGGTTAAAGGCCAGATTGGAGAAAGGAAAGCCGAATCAGAGAAATTGAGTATGGATAAAAGCCGATCAATGTAGAATTGATAAACCAAGTAAGTTGACCTTATGGTATAAGGTCCTTGCCGCAGCATCGAAAGAGTGGGAGAAGTAGATAGATATTTCATCGAGTGTGGGATTACATGATGGATTTCATGTAACCATGTTGGGTAAATAGTTGTGGCCTAGATGAGCCACCATCAGAACGGATACCAGATCCGCAAACTAAACCTAGACCTTCTTACCTAAAACCTTTTAGGATCGGTGAGACACGATCTAGATTTTTTTGAAAGGATGAGAGATTTTGCTGATTAAAGTTATTAGAAGAAGAATAGTAGTGATGTTGTTACTTGGGAAGAGGAAACAAGATTTAGAAAATCTCACCCAGAGATGTTCACCGAACCTAGAAACAATGAAGTCGGACCATAATATAGATGAGAATTCGGGTTGAATTCTAATAAGGAGAGAAGAATGTAATGACCCGTATGCGGCCTAGGCCGAGGCCGGCCAAAGTCTCGCGGGACGGACGGACCAAACAAGGACTGTTTGGCCATATACCTAGTCTAAGCAGCTCCATGACTAAGCAGGGTGCTTGTTTATGCATCTCGGTGGCTAAGCTAAGTTATCATGACGTTTCTTCAGGACGAAGTAACGTACGTTTCTTAGGGACGAAGTAACGTAGAAATTTCAAACTTGATATTTTTATGAAAATATAAAAATTTGCGGAAGCACGACACAGCAGCTCGGGATTGAGCTGCACGGGATTAACGTGCTCGGGATTTGATGTGCTCGGGATTGAGCAAGCACGACAAATCCGTGATAAGCACAAGGTGTCGCCACTTGTGTGATGAGTCAACAGAAGCACGACAAATCCGAAGCACGATAAATCTCGTAAGCATGAGGTGTTGAGCATTTGAGTGATGAGTCAACAGAAGCACGACAAATCCGAAGCACGATAAATCTCGTAAGCACGAGGTGTCGCGCAATTGTGTGATGAATCAGCGGAAGCACGATAAATCGTAAGCACGATAAATCGTAAGCACGACAAATCCGCAAACACGAGGTGTCGTGACCGTGAGCAACGAGTCAGTGGCGACTCAGCTACCTACCTACTAGCTTGCTAAAATCTATATATAGGACCATGGACGTTTTTCCTCATCATCCCCATGTTTTCAAACACCAAACCTCTCTAAAAATCACCTTAGAAAATCCGAACCTTTCCCGTGTTCGTGATCCAGGACGTTGCCTTGTCCGAATAGCTCGGGAATGGTGGATTTTCTAGCCGAAGCTCTGTTCATTTTGTGGGAACGTTGAGTCAAATCCATCAGTGCCATCGCCAGAGCCGTTAGCCAGCGAGCGTAGCTAGTCCTAGAGCTTTATCGAGAAATTTAGGGTAAGTTTCCTATGATCGGATCCTTTCATTTTAACATAGATTTTTCGTTCTGATCATGATTCTAAACTTAGTTTCTTGATCTTATGGTCAGAACTAACGTGGAAATGTTGGATCAGTTCCGGGAGGATTCCCAAAGATCCAAAGAAATTTCTTAGCGAGTCCCGATCCGATCTAGGTAAGATCTGTGAGACTATTTCTTTAAGTCTCCATTAAAATCCCTAAGTGTTGTCTTAGTAAACCTTATGATTCGTTTGTCAGGAAGCAAGCTTGAGTTTAATGCAAAAACCCGAGAGTAGAACGCTTAAACAGATTCACATACTTCACTATTAAAGGTGAGTCTAAGTTATGCGTGTTCGTGTGTTAGATGATTAGAACACACGTGTTTGTTTATTGTTATGCTTATAGCCGTAGAGGTCCGTGTCAAAGAATTCACTAGAATTACTAAGGATTTTAACTAGTGAAAATGGTAAAGAATGAATTAAGTGTTGATTGGTAATGAGTGTTGCTTGGTTATTTATTCTGAATTAAGGTTCATGTAATTCATTTGTAAAATGGCTAAGTGTTGAGAATGAATCTAAACGAATTTGTTTACAAATTTACATCCATAAATGATAATTGGTTAAATCATATAAACTTGTTATGTGCGCGGTATGTTATTCCCTTGATCCGTGGCTTGGCTAATTACTTGCGGAGTATTAGTTTTAAGTACACGAAGACACGGAGAGACGAGATTGCAGCCTAGGGCCGTGTACTGCATGACGATGCAGAATTTCCGATGTGGTTACGTACCGGCAAGGTATGATCTCATGAATTTTTTAAGGATCCTAAGTCATAGGCCTTTGTGGTTATGGACTGAAGATGCCTTGGATACACGTGATGGGAATTGACAACGCGTACGGCCTTAATGGAATTGAAAACGTTAATGCATAATATAAATTGTTCACGTTTAATTATGCATTGCATTTGTGAGTTGAGTGTTGATTGTTATTTTGGGTTTGGTTGGGAAATATATTATTGATTATATAGCTTGGGTTGGGACGATCCAACTATCGGATATAGCTTGGGTTGGCAAGCCTTGAGTTGTATTCGATAGGAACGAATGCTTAAGTGTCTAGTCTAGGGAACTTGGATGTATTTTGAGAACCTCTGATCGGGTGCTTAGGAGTTCCTCAGTAGCGTCTCCGTTTAGATCTTGAACTAGGGCATTACAACAGCTGTCCACGGCCACCGTCACCGTCGCCATCGTGTTCGCCGTCGTCGTTTTGTCTACGGCCATCGTCTCTATCTCCGTTGTGGTTACCGTCGCCGTCATGTCCACCGTCGTCGTCTGGTCCACGCTCATCGTCATCTCCGTTTTTTAACGACCATCGTTGTCGTCCACGTCTCTGTCGGTGTCCACGGTCATCGCCTCCGTTGTCGCCGTCAGTCACCGTTTCCGTCGTCGCCGTCAATCACCGTTTCCGGACTAATCTCCATTTTTTTCGTTTTGAGAAAGAGAGAAAGATAGAGAAGGAAAAAGAAGAAGAAGAAGAAGGAGAGAAGGAAGAAGAAGATATATGGGTAAGTTGGTAATTTTAATTAGAGGATATGGTAGATTTAATAAGAAGTTTAAAATTGCGGTAGATTTGATAAGAAATTTTGAAAAAAGTGGTAGATTGTATAATTTTCCCAAATAAATAAATCAAATAAAAGTTTTTCTGCACATAATTTATTTTTATTGGTTATATAGTAACTTAATAATATTTGATTTTCTCGTTATTTTGAACCACTGTCTAGAAAATTAAATAATTTTTAAAAATATATAGTTATAACTTATAACTAACATGAATATTAGTACGGTGCCACAATATATAAACTATTAGACTAC
The DNA here is from genome assembly GCA_963576765.1 of Draba incana. Lineage (NCBI taxonomy): Eukaryota > Viridiplantae > Streptophyta > Magnoliopsida > Brassicales > Brassicaceae > Draba > Draba incana. The sequence goes on from OY755207.1 coordinate 12,608,040, forward strand.
AATTTTTTGTCGAAATCATTTAATTAATTTTTTTTTTGTTCAAACTCCAAATCATCTAATTATACAACTAAATTTATACTTTGTACCAGGCCAGTGCCTATGTGATGAGAAATGAAGCTTTGACCTGTAGCTTTTATTTATTTATTCAAGTTTAAAGGCCCTTAATTTTTGTACTAGTAGTATAGTAAACAGTGTTCTTAGTTTAGTAGAGACACAAAGCCTTTAAAAGAAAAGAAAATACATAGTGTCTTCATACTTCATACTGTGAGCTAGAATAAAAAATTAAGAAACATAGTGCATTTAAGGTTGATTGATCATTAATTAAAGGGTGAATTTGGTTACTAACAACAAAAAATTAATAATTGCAAATCTAATCAAAATTGACTAAGGGGGCAAAATTGTAACTATATGATTTAGGTTATTTGGTTAGATTTTTAATTATAGTATATTTTTTTTTGGTATATATGGCCTAATTTCTCTTAATTAAATGTTGTCGATCATTTTAATCTTAATTGCATATGATAAAAATTATTCAAAGATACGGTTGATAAAGTTGTATCTTCACTAGAGTATATTACAAAGGACATTGAGTAACTTGATTATCTTGTCTAAAATTGTCTAAAATGTCAACTAAATATGTTTGTTTTAGAATTTTGGTTAATGATTTTATAGAAAAGAAAAAAGTAGTTTTATAATTAATATCTTACTCTATTTTTATTCATGTTATTGGTTGTGTTATTTTATATGAACTGATTTTTATTTAAAACATTGTCTCTGACCTCTATGATAGTATTGATTTTTATTTAAAACATTGCCTCTGGTCTCTAGGAACGGCTCTGCTTTGTACATACATGCATATGCGTGTGTAAAAAACATTTATCACCAATAGCTTTGTAAATCTTAATACTAAATTGGAAAATTCATGGCATATAAAGAGAAAGAGAATGAAGAGTTTTCTTATCCGTTCAATAATGAATCGTACACATATTTATATAAGCTAGCTCTCGAATAATCTAAGAGAATCTCTAACTAAAATCTACTTAGTTACAACAAGAACTACTTCTTATATTACAGAGTGTATCGTAACAGAGGAATAAAGAATATGTCAAAGCATATCTCTACATTAGTGAACCAACCATAATCCGATCCATCACGACCAATGGGTTTCGTGAATGTATCAGCCAGCTGCGATTTGGTGTTAACATATCGCAGAACAATATTCTTCTTAACCACTTCATCCTTCACAAAGTGACAATCATTTTCCACATGTTTTGCCCTCTCGTGGAAAACTGGATTTGTCGCAATGTGTATCGCAGACTTGCTATCGCATGCAAAGATCATAAGAGAAGCATGCAATACACCAAGAGTTTTCAACACATGTTTGATCCACATTAACTCTTGATTAAGATCAGCCATTGCTCGGTACTCCGCTTCAGCGGATGATCGACTCACCGTATCTTGCTTCTTCGTTTTCCAAGAAATTGGTGATTAACCAAGTTGTACAAAATACCCAGTAACCGAACGACGCGTCAAGGGACAACTCGACCAATCAAAATCACACTATCCTGTAAGTTGAAAATCGCCATTAGACCGTTAAAATTCCTTGATGAGGATCAGATTTTAGATACCGGACAACACACAATGCCGCTTGCCAATGATCCTTTTTAGATTGATGCATAAATCGAGCAGAACATGAACTGCGAAAGCCAAATCAGGATGCGTTACCGCCAAGTAAATCAATCTTCCAACAAGACGTCTATACGGTTTTGGCTCCATCAAAGCAGGAGAGGTAGATAAAGCCAAGTTATGATTCTGTTCTAAGAGAAAAGCAACCGGTTTTGCACCCAATAATCCAGCTTTCGTGATGATATCTAAGGCGTATTTTCGTTAACAAAGAAAACTCATGTATCATTCTTCGCTACTTCGATACCCAAAAAATACTTTAATGCTCCCAAATCTTTCATTCGAAAACAAGACGCCATATAATCTTGAAATGCTTGTGTTTCTTTAACACTACTTCCCGTAATTATAAGATCATCCACGTATACTAGGATATGTATACGAAATCCATCTCGCTCTAATGTAAACAAGGAATAATCATCCAATGCCTGCTTAAATCCATATTCATAAGCGCTGTCGAAAGCTTTGCAAACCAACAACGTGGTGATTTTTCAAACCGTAAAGGAATTTTTATAACCGACATACCTTAGTCTTTTCTTTAGATTAAAAACCAGGAGGCATACGCATATATACTTCTTCATGTAAATCTCCATGTAGACATGCGTTTTGCACGTCCATTTGATGTATAGCCCAACCATTTTTAACCGCAACATCAATGAACAAGGGTATCGTTCCCATTATCGTAACCGGAGCAAACGTCTCTCCGTAATCTTCTCCTTCAATTTGGTTATTTTCCAAGGCCACCAATATTGCCTTATACCACTCCACCGTACCATCAGAGTTAAACTTGACTCATTTTCCAATTGCCTTCTTTCTAGGAAGCAATTCTTCGATTGTCCAAGTTTCATTTTCTTCTAGAGCTTTGATTTCAACTCCCATATCATTTCGATACCTTTCATCTTTCATTACCTCCTTGGAAGATTTGGTATCTTTGTTGTTAAAATATATATAAAATACGCTATTTGTGTCGCTGAAAATCTATGACAATCATCTTGATTTGGAAGTGGATAAACAATTCCATGTTCCAAATCCACTGAGACTTACTAATTGCCAAATTCACAACAAAATTTCGAAGAATTACCGTTGTTTGTTTTTTCCGGTGACCGCGACTCAACACTAGTACTGGATTATCATCTGTAGAGACTGTTGTTGTTTGTTCCAACATAGTTGTGGTTTGATTTGGATCCGAAAATGATGTCGTTTCTACCGCAATTGAAGAAGAAGATTCATGTTGTGTTATTTGGGGCATAGATTAGGTCTGAGCTGATGCATTTAATGAACAAATTTTCATAATTTGTTGTTGCACAATAGGTCTAAGACTATGGCCCATATATTTTTCTTGTATAACCAAACCATGTCCAATTGGAGCCCACAATGCTTGATTTTCACATTTATCAGAAACCAAACTCGTTGCCTTTGTACTAAAAGGAAATGTTGATTCTGAGAAGACAACATCTCGTGAAACAAAAATTCATTTGTCTCCAAAACATATTACCTTCATCCCTTTTCCCATTTGGATAACCCACAAATATACTCCGGCGGATGCGCTCCGGAAATTTGTCATCGCCTCGGTTTTGATTGTGCGCAAAACACAAACATCCAAACACACGTAGATTATCTTAATAAATAAAAATGGAAACACACGGAAGCAATCCCACCACTTTTATAGAGGGATGACCCATCTGATTGTGCCACAACTCAAATGTCTCCTTCTTCGTTGTGACCGTTGCAGCAATCTCCGTACTACAAAAGTGAAACGTTCCTCCAATACGCTTACCCACTCTAATCACCGTCCTCGAAGTTTGGTCTTGAACAACAAGGAACTGATCAGTCATTTGAACTACGCATCAATTTTCATCCATCAATTGTCCTAAATCACTGATTTCATCACTAAATCAGTAGTAAGACGTATTAAACCTTCTTTTAGAGAAACTTTTTCTCTTCCATCAACCATAATAATTAGAACTGGAGCAATATCTCTAACATTTGTTAAGATATCAAATCTACCTGTCAAATGATGAGATGCCCCAGTATCCAATATCCAATATCCAAGAGGGAAAAGAAATTTTTCTAAAACGTTTCTCGCATTCCTTTTCTTTTTCCGCATTGAGAATGCTCTTAATCATTATCCATTGTTGATCGCTTAAGCCACTCACGCCATCACGATCAAGATCAATGACCACATGATTAGCTTATTTATGAGTTTGAGCTTCTAAATTAGGAACGTAAACACGGTTAGCATATGTTGCTTGACCACGTCCTCTTCATCAACTTAAGGTAGCTCCTCCCTTAAACAAGCTTTTCCATTCATGGTAAAACTTTCACAACCCTTTCTCGGCAAGGTCCTTCCTCAAGTCTATCACCCCACCATTCTGGATATCCAAATCACTGTATAACAACTTTCTGAAGCATGACCGGTTCGATTACAATGTTTATATTTAACATTGCTTTCAGAACAAAACTGTGGCCTTGCTTGAACCACAAAAACTGTTACCTCTTGTTTCTCTTCTCCACCCACACGTAGATCCTCCTCTTGCCTCACGATATTGTACACTTTTTCCAGAGGCTGGACAGAAACGCGAGCAATAAGACTCGATCTCACAACACAAAATTGATCATCAAGACCAAATAGGAACTGATGAACCTTATCTTCTTCACTATGTGCTTCTTGTGCCCCCACGAGATCGCATGTACAGTGTCCATACTTGCAAGTTCTTAAAGGTCGATGACTTGCCAAGCTATCCCAAATTTGGTTTAGTTTTCCATAGTAGGATTCAATTGCGAGTCCTCTCTATTTACAACAAGAAAGTTCAGCCTTGAGTTACTGCAATTTGGATCCATTCATGACCAAGAACCTTTTCTTTAGATTCTCCCACAAGTCTTGTGCTACATCTCTATGGGAGATGTTGGAGCGTATCGTCGGATCAATTGTCATCTTTATTCAAGAGACAAGAAGTGCTTGGATTGTCCACCAATCTTCAAATTCATGAGAGTCCTCTGCTGGTTTCAGAATCGACACATCAAGAAATCTAAATTTCTTTCGGAATGTCAATGCCGTCTTCATTCCACAAGCGCACTCATCGTAGTTTGTACCCTTTCAGAGTGGATGAGAAATTACAGCTCCATAATTGTCAGTCGAGGTCAAGTCGTAGGATGAGATTGTACTTCTCACTTCAGTCGCATTCATTGTTTCAATCGTATTCGGGTTCGTTGGGTTCGTCGGGTTCGCCGTGTTCTGGTTCGATGTCGACATTCTCAGATTTTTAAAGAAAATAATTCAGTCTCTGATACCATAAAGAGAAAGAGATTGAAGAGTTTTCTTATCCTTTCAATAATGAATCGTACACATATTTACACAAGCTAGCTCTTAAATAATCTAAGAGAATCTCTAACAAAAATCTTCTTAGTTACAACAAGAACTACTTCCAATATTACAGAGCGTATCGTAACAGATAAATATAGAATATGTCAAAGCATATCTCTACATTAGTGAACCAACCATAATCCGATCCGGTCTTCACTGTACCACACCAAACCAATACTCCAATAGCATAAGGATGATTGATTCGGTTGTAGTTGTAGAATAATTGTTGTAGGATTTAGTCTGTAGATGTTTGTGCTGTAGCTGTAGTTTTTTTTGCTGTAGAAAAATCCTACAACATTTAAAGCCACAAAATATTTACTTCCGAAAAAAAAAAGATGAACAAACAAAAAAACACAAGGTTGTAAGTTTTATATGAGATCTACTAAAATACTTAAACTCTGATTGGTAAACAAATATTGTAAAAATATTTAAAGAGGTTGTAAGAAATTTTTAAAATCTAACCAATCAAACCCATATCGTATTTAAATTGTTTTTATTAATTGCTAACGGAATAGTCACACGAAGTTTCCACACGAATGAAAGTATTTAACAAATTTGGAAGACATAATGATGTAATATCTCTATATTTTGTATCGTTGACAAATCCAGATATGATCTAATTTATTCATGTATGATGTCTTCCAAATCTCTGCAACTCTCATGTGAATACACACCTAGATATGTATACGCATATAATGCGTGTGGCAATATATATAAATAGAGAGAATAGTGATGCGACATAGGATGCTTCTGAGCTCTGACATAAATTTTGAGATCAATCAAACTCAAAAGCCATACAACTTGTCTCACACATGTGTGAGATTTGCTTATTATTGTGTATGCATCAATCGTTTATAATTGGTCGGATGATACGTTCCACAAGTAACTCATCAATATCTAAAGCTTAACCCCAAAACCATTATCTACCCATAATAGTATATATCATTTTGTTATAGTTCGTGTTTAAAGTTTTTAAACATTGGCGTTAGCTTGTCCTTTTCATAAAATTAAAAAAAAAATATATGTCTATTTAAACAACCTTTGATGTATTTTAATGGGAGATCAGTCAATGATTAAAGTTCCTTTTGTTTTAGCTTTGTCCCTAACCTAAACAACAGGAAATCATATTTTGTCGATACAGAATATATTAAAAGGTAATTTATACCCAAAAATCAAAACAGAAGTAACACAAAAAAATTAAGAGAGGCTAGAGCGTATAATGGGTTTTTCAAGAAAACTAAATTAGGGCTACTTCAATAATATACCCTGAATATGTTAAGTATGTAGCTATAAGGTCGTCCACTAAAATCGTATATTGATTACGCAATGCCATAAACAGATTCTTGTAAGAAAAATAAACATCTTCTTGTAAGAAATACACATCGGTGCAGCAAAATAAATGCTATAATGTCCAAAAGTTGATCAGGTCATATCAATACGTTTTAAGGCTTTTCAATAATGGAAACCTTTTTGGATTATATGCCCTCATATTATGGAGGATCATTGTACTCAAACTCCTCTTGATCAAAGCAATCAAGCATAATCTTTACGTTTATCAGTTCCAATTTAAATCATGCTCATGCGATACTATCCTATTATATATTCAACAACAGTTCAAACTATTACTTAGTAGAAAAAGAAGAAGAGAGAGATAAACTTTAGCCATGTCATAGGCCCACAGGTCGTAGACCCAAAAGGCATGGCTTGATTACATGGGATTGGCCTAATATTAAAAGGAATCCCATGTGTTGAGACCAAAAACTAAATAGATAGGAATGATTTAAGTTTTTAAGCAGCCAAAAAGACAAATAAAATTTAATTATTAACGTAAACGTTTGTATAAAGCTAATCTTTTCATCGCAAAATTAAAGTGGTCATTTGTGTTAAAAAGAACTAAAAATAGTCTTTGAACTTTGAAAGTAGCATTTATGTTGTGTAGCTCTCAGAGCATCTCCAATACCCCACCAAATTCAACACCAAATCTCATTTTGGTGCAAAATATGCTCCGATGTCCCACCAAATCCTACACCAAAATGGTTTAACACCAAATTTGACACCAAATTTGGTGTTACACCATTTTGGTGTAGAACTTTTTTTTATATAAAAAAGTCTTTCATTTTGTAAATTATTTTCAATTTGATTATATAAAGATCAAAAACAATTAATAGATTATAATATTCGATATATTTAATTATTATTCCAAAATTTATAGAAATATTTTTTGTTGTTGTGGGTACTTAAAATTTAAGTTATAAAATTATAAAAATTTAACATAAAATATAATGACATTGATTGATAATCAATTTCAAACAAACATAAAGTATACAAATGGTGATGCATAAATTATGTTTTGTTATTTTATATGGTGTAATGTATTTTATTATAATATATATATGTTACCTTTTAGTTAATATTTTGAACTTTTTGAAAAATTTAATAAAAATAAAATAGTTAGGATCAATTTGCAAAGTTTTAAAATATAGTGTACAATTAACAATTAATAAAGAAGTTAAAAAAAAGAATATACTTGGAATATTCTTTTTTGGTGTAAAAAATGGTGTAATGCATTGGAGTAAAACCTAACACTATTTTGGTGTAAAATTTGGTGTAATGCATTGGAGATGCTCTTAGACTCGTATTGCGATTTGAATAGTTTAGAAAACCGCAATTTTTTTTTATATTGGGCAGGAGCGGTTCAAAAGGATGTGGGATTAGTGAACATGTTTAAACAGAACGGTTGAAAATTTTTGAGCGGTTATACAAACGATGATTTGACATAAGGCAGGTAAAAACAATGGTTAAGGCGGTTTGGTAACAAAAGATAATTCAAATGTAAATTTGATTGGTAACATTATAGTGGTTGTATAGTAGAATTAAGATAAATAATGTACTAGAATTTTAAAAAGAATAATGAATTGAGAAATACTTTAAACTAACAATATGAATTATTGGTATATGTATTACAAATTACAATCATTCATTTTCAAATTAATAATTGTATAATGCTAATTATAGTTGGACTAATTATTCAATTAGTAAACATATATTTGGACATGCAGCAATCAATGCTAATTCTCTTTAAAAAATGTCTATTATTTATCAATTGCATGCAAACAGTGTTTGCAACAAGAGTTTGTGATCATCTTGCAAACTCCGTTTCAGAAAAACTAGGTGACCCACTAACCAATATGACGCACTGTATTTTACCATAATTTTTATAATATTTTAGATGTCAAAAGGTCTTTGACCTTTAATTAGTAGATCGAGACATCATATATTTAATAATTTTGCTTGATGGAGTAGCTGTTGCGACAGCAATATCGTGTTCAAGTAACAAAAGCCACTATTAAGTATTAGTGACTAAAGTCCCACATCTGAAGTTAGTTGGAATTTTAAGCAATATATAAAGGATATAAGCCTCTCCACTAATGGCCAATTGATTTTGAGTTGGAAGCCCATATTCTAACATGGTATCAGAGCCAACGATCTACAAAATCCAATCCGATCCATAATCGATCTGAACCGAAAATGGTCTATCGATCCTTGCCCAAACATTCCGAGATTAACGGCCAAAGCGCCATCATCTTGAGAGGGACGTATTAGGGACAATTGTCCTACATCGAAAGTTGGAAATGATATAAAACAATATATAAAGGATTTGGGCCTCTCCACTAATTGCCAAGTGGTTTTGAGTTGGATGTCCAGAAAACTTAACATTGGAAATGATATAAAACAATATATAAAGGACTTGAGCCTCTCTACTAATTGCCAATTGGTTTTGAGTTGGATGCCTAGGAAACTTAACATGGTATCAGAGCCCACGATCCACACAATCCAACCCGATCCACACAATCCAACCCGATCCATAATCAATCCGAACCGAAAATGGTCCATCGATCCATCCCCAAACATTCCGAGATTAATGGACAAAGAGCCATCATCTCGAGGGGGCGTATTTGGGACTAAAGTTCCACATCGAAAATTGGTTGGGATTCTAAGCAATTAGGGACTAAAAAATTGACCTCTCCACTAATGGCCAATTGGTTTTGAGTTGGAAGCTCATATTCTAACATTAAGAAAACCGATGTTTTGGAACTAATTAAGTTTTCATTTGCTCTGAAAGCAGAAAAATAAAATCAGGGAAGAAGAAGAAGAAGAAGAAGAAGAAGAAGAAGAAGAAGAAGAAGAAGAAGAAGAAGAAGAAGAAGAAGAAGAAGAAGAAGAAGAAGAAGAAGAAGAAGAAGAAGAAGAAGAAGAAGAAGAAGAAGAAGAAGAAGAAGAAGAAGAAGAAGCAATAAAGGGCAAGACCTCTCTTGTTTTCGCCATTAATGGAGAAAGATTTGAGCTCGAGCTTTCTTCTATTGATCCTTCCACTACACTCATCGATTTCTTGCGCAACAAGACTCCTTTCACACTACAAAAAATGCGGCTCTTCACGTCGGTTTTATAAATAGTTAACGTCGGTATAAAACTGACGCTAATATAATACCGTCACTTTTATATGTGACGTAACATTGGCTGACGCCAAAATATCTAGCTTCACTTAAACAACTGACGTTATCTTTAACGTCCGAATAATAACGGCGATTTTTCTTAAACTTAACGTCGGTTTTCATTTGATTCGAAAACTTTTACTTTGAGTTAATTATACAACCGACGTAAGGTATGTAAATATACTATACTCATTTTCTATTTATACAAATTACTTATTAAATATAATAATATTCATAAAAATGTGATTTAAATAACATAAATATGTTGCACAAAAAAAAAAATAACATAAATAAAAAAAACTGAATATTATAATCATTTGATTGATAAATGTTATACATGTTACACAACACATAACTTTATACATTTACAAGATTGATTTACTCAAAATAACATAACCACAATTTCTATTATAGCCAATAGGGGTGGGCATAATTCCGGTCCTGTTCCGTTCCGTCCCGTCCCGGTCCGTCCCGTACCCGTTCCCGAATTCCCGTCCCATATATTTCCCGTATTCCTATATGGGACAAGTTTTCAATTTCAAATTGGGACCGTGACGGGACGGGACGGGAACGGGATATCCCAAAGTCCCGTTTGAAAATTCCGTTTGATATAACTATAAATATTAATTTATATACATATATATATTAATGGGATAATATGAAATATGGTTTAATGTGGTTTAATATGGGATAT